>BMAV01003492.1:689901-713075 GCA_019973955.1 Trichonephila inaurata madagascariensis
GCTCACCTTGAAGGAATTGACTGGAATTCAATTAGATGCAAACGAACAAACTTTCAGCTTTGTTTGAGCATGCGACTTACCCATGGAAACTTTCAAACACAGTTTATGTTTGATCATAAAAGAAAATTTAATATTTGACTCGCTGTAGAGTTTGGTGAGTAATTTCTCAGTAAATTATACCTCGGAGAAAAGTTTGTAAGCAATTTAAGCACCAAGGAAAGTGTGGGTAAAGAAAAATATTGGATGCCTAGAAGATGGATGATCTAACCAATGAATTACTCGTATGTAGCCTATTGAATTTAGTGAGGCTACTATTGTGCATTGTTACAGAAGTGGATGCAACAAGGCGCGTTCAAATATTAATCAGACTCATACACCACTTTTAACTTTTGCATGCATCCAAAGGACAGTGAGAACCTCTATAGATCTTTTAATGTGTAATGGTTCCATTTGTCGATGGTTTCTCGTAAAAGATCCAAAGTTACGTGGATCGTCTCAATGACTCTCTTATCGTCGTCAAAGATTAAATGTTGTTGTACCAGACAGACGTAGATTGTTTCGAATGACATCGGGTGGTCTTCACCGACGAGTCTCACTTCCATTTTGGGGATGAGGACAATTGAATTTGTGTGTGTAGCAGTACGGTCAAAGCCAAGATCCCCTTTCTGTTGAAAAAAGTCACATATACAGACCTTGTGTCATGGTGTGGGTTGAAACTGAGTATGATGCTAAATCAACTTTGTCATTACTTATGAGTTATTCGACAGGTCAACGCTACGTTAAGTGATCCTACAGCCCAGTCGCAACCCCATTCTTCAATTAGTTTCAGCCACTTTTCCTATAAGACATTATTAGAACACATCTTACTGCCTTCTCTAGAACTTATTTTCAACCCATGGATTACTTACCATGGGCTGCATTTCACTAAACTTATCTCCGATTGAGAAATACATGGTATGCCATAGGAAGGAAAGTCACAATTCCCCCTTTCCCTATACAATTTGCAGGAGCTATATGCTAGGCTTCAAATAGAGGGGTTGAACTGTTGTAGGACATCTTTAAGAATCTGTACTACTCAGTACCCACACTTTTGCATTGTTGTATTATGAAGAAAGGTGGTAATGCGCCATGCTGAATAATACTATTATTCTGTACTTTTTTCAATAAATTCTGCATGGTTCAATCTTATATAAATTTTAATCTTCTCCAATTTAATCTTTTTCAAAACTATTTTACCATTCTTGTCAATTTAATTACAATCTGATAGTTCCTTCTCGGGAGAATTTTTTTGTGCTTAGGATGCATAGAAACAAAAGTTATTAATATAATATTCACATAAATATATAGTATAAATACTGTGACGGATCTATACGCGACCTTCAAAGTAATTCTTTTGGGGAATCTTTGGGCTGTCAATTCGCGTTATTCATAACCAACCCATCGGAAGAAGAGAATTGCGATATGCAAATTAACTTACTATAAATAGGCGAGGTTTTCTAGCTTGAGAGAGAGAAGGAGTGGAGATATACTCGAGACAGGTGAGATTGATATTAAAGGTATAAATATTAGAATTATAGAGCTTTGATTATTATTAGAAGGAAACTTTAAAGTGACGATTGTACACTAAGATTAAATTAAGATTAGATTAAATCAGATAATAAGTTAGATCCTGAATTAAAAGAAGGATCCAATTTGTTAGTCGACTAATCGCTTACGTGTTACTGTCGTTGTTCCTCTTTCACAATTTTAGTTGAGACATTCTCTTAATATTATTAGTTGAAACTGTGTCTGTTCTTAGGGATGAAATAAATAGATTAGCTTTGAATCATGTCAAGTGTTTCTTCCCTCCCCCACACACATCTAGGTGCTCGCGAGAGAGGCACGGTCCTCTTACAATACATGTACACAATATATAAATAACTAATATCTACAATTTATCATGTGTTACATAATTTAGCATTATTTATATTTCTACATCTCATGGAAAACTACTGTATTTCAATTTTAATAAAGTTCACCAATTTTTTATATCGACCCTTAGGAAGGATCTCATGAATTTTCTCACGACTTTTCTTAGAAAATAAAGTATTTAGAATATTTGCAACTATTTTTACTTCAGAGAGTGAAATGGCTTTTTCACTTTCATCTGAGAATATGAGGAATCACTTTTTTTACTCAATCACATTGCTTTTTTTTTGTTTTACTCCGGATACGATATCCTCTTTGCTAGGAATATCTTAGTTATTAACTTAATTAACATAATTTTAAGTGTTCAACTTCATTCGTAGAAAAGAAATTGATTCCATGTCTTTTCAATCACTTAATAATCGATGTTTTCATCTTCATCCGTGTATCTATAGTGCTGTCTCTTCATTCCTTAAATACATTCTGTAAAATACCCGTACTTAGAAAGCAGTTACAAATTATTCTAGCATAGGCTTGTTTTCAAAACTTTGCTGGCTAACCTAGCTTCATTTAAAACATAATACATTTGAATACGCGCTGATTAATAATAATGGCAATCTTAAACAAGTAAATATATATGTATGAAGTGATATATATTTTTAAGAGAGAAATAATAAAATTAAAACTCATAAGAGAAACTTCTGGCGTTTTGCTTATCTAAACTGTTATTATTTTATTTGCTGTGAAATATGTCTATAATATTTAGACAGCTTTGACAAAACGGCATAAGAAATAATCATTTAAATAATATCCACATAATAAAGTATTTATCTAATTTTTCTTTGCTAAGATGTATAAAAAGTACCTAATTTTATGCAGTTTAATAAAGGCCGTGGATTAGTTTATTTTATGAAAATATTAGTTATCTAGTGGACGTCGTTCAATGAATGCTTATTTTTCAATTGTTGAAAATTTAAATGAAAGGGGATTAATAAAATTTTTGTATTTAAATTTTTCTAAAAGAGATTACGATCAAATGTAATGAAAAGACAAGATTGCATAGATTTTCACCATACGAAATAGTTCCAGGTTTAAGCAATAATTTAACGAGTAACATTTTTATTTTATTTAATAAGTTATCATTTCTTCACAATTGATTAATTATAACAGTTAGAAGTTTTTAATTTTAGAAAAGTGTGCAATAATTCTTATTTATTGCCACATATGCAACGTCAAAATTAAGTTATAGATTCTGGGAATGTCCCAAAAGTTTTTATTTGGTAGTATATTTGATACATTGTTTTAATAATGATCACACTAATTACACTGATGTTGAAGATATATATCCAGTTGCTCTAGTTTAAGAAAAAATGTAATGAATGCTTTGTTTTTATAACAAAAAATGATCAAACACAATGCTTATAATGAAAAAAAAAATTTATATAGATAAAAGTAACCTAGATTTTTTCTGGTTATACTAACTTCTACAGAACGTTAAGTTGAAAAAATTAAACCGCAGTTATTTCGCGGTAACCTGCAAAAAAATTAGGAATGTTTTTTTCAAACTGATTGATGTAAAGCACATAAAGATTTTTGTGGTTGAGTACACTACAGATAATTATGCTAAAAAAACGTTCAAAGTTTTTTCCCCAAAGTATAATTCTCTTGAAACATTAGCAATGATTGAATAAAGATTTTCCACAAATTTGGGTACATATTGCATTATGTATTATACAAGGTTGTATAATACATAAATAGCATGTTGCTAAAACGAAATAATAATACTTCTATTGAAATTTTCTATTCCATGTCCCAATTTAGGATAGTTTGTGAAATAACGAAACTAAACAATTATCGAAGTAATCATTTTAATTATTTTTTGTTGATGGGAAAATTCGGCTGTTTAAGTAATACCAATTTGATGATTCTGAAAAGAATTCCAAAAATTGTCTTAAAATTCGATACAAAAAAGATGTATATGACATTTAAAGGATAGAGTTTCGTACTCTTTTAATGAATTTTTTTGTTTTTCAACTACCTTAAATAAAAAAAAAAAAATTCACCTATTCACTTTTAATTCCATTTCATTAAAGCTCACAAAATTTTGTTAAAACTGTAAAATAAATTTCTGAAAATATTTAAATTTGCTTAGATTTCTTTAAATCTGAAATTAAATGAATGCTAACCCATTATTATTATGAAAATATTAATAATTTTACTGGTAGATAATATCAAAACAATAGTTCTTTCTATCCGGGATATTTTTAACACGTACATAAAAATTGGGTCTAGGTACAGTAAAGTTGGCAAGTGCCACACAAACACACAAAATAAAACTGCTTACAGTACACCCTGGTGAATAAATTTAGAGTTAGCGTTCTTATCTCAAAACAATTTAAGATGCATGAAAAAAGTCATTTACAAAGTATTTCAGCATCATCGATTTAGTAAAAGCAAACATTTTTCGTAAAGAAATGTGAAAAGTAGAAGTAAAATGCGTATTTATTGGGGAAGATCAGAGACGCTATAATTTGTGCAATTTCGTTATGAATTGCTTGGAGGTTCAATCAACGTTTTTTGACGACTGATTAGGCATACTCTGTGCTTAATACTACACACAATAAGCAGAACATCAATTTCAGGGCACTGAATAATCCTAAATTTGTTGTCGAAGTTTGACATCGCTAGCTGGTCGATAAATGGCTGGTGTGGAGTATTCAAAATCAAACTGATTGCCCCTGTACGGGATCTCGATACTGGTCATTATTGATCTGATCAGGCTACAGTCTAATTTTTCAGAGGATTTGCCATTGAGTAACTTCCGGAATGTATGGTCCGAATACGACGGCTCCCTGCAGCACAAGCTATCATGTGTCACATATTACATTCGAGATGCATTCCAGCAACGAGTCATCGACCATGGTGGTGGCATTGAATGGCCTGCTTAATCACCTGACCTGAACCCAATGGACTTTTTTGTATGGGGATACATGAAATAAATTTGCAACCATCAACACTGCAGGAACTTCGAAACCGAATTACGGATGCTTGTACCTGTGTGCCACGTGACATGCTGAACAAAGTGCATCGGACTATGCAAACTGGTGTCCAAATGTGTATTGTTGCTGGAGGACACTATTTTGAGCTTGACAAATAGATATGCTTCATTTCTGGAAAGTACAATTTTGTTCAACGCGATCAAACACAAGGGGACTCTATGCATTTCATTTGTGTCATTTTTGTACGCAAGATGTTTTTTTTTTGTAATAAATTGATAACACAGAACCAGCCCCAGTTTATCCATTAAGTACTTCGAGAGGGCGCCTAGGGTCCCGGATAAGCTGAACTTAACCAGATTTTCTTGTTATAAATTTCGATCTTACAGTGCCAAGGGGATCTGTAGATCTTCTGCTCCCACAGCCCAAAATGAACTTACATCGGGACTATGCTCAACAACATTCTAAATGACTTTTTTCAAGTACCTGGCACGGTTTTCAAAATAAGAGCGCTAACTCCAAGTTTATGCAAACAGGTGGCACTGTAAGCAGTTTCTTTGTGCAGCTCTTAGCAACTTTACCTAGACACCGCTTTTATGATTATAGCTCTTGCCGTTGATAAATTATTGGGGTGACAACGGAATTAAGGGGGCACACTGTATATTGTGATTAAATTTTACAACAAAAATATCTTATTTGTAAAAATATTTGCCAATTTAAGGGATACTAAATATAAATTAGTTTTTTGTCTCACGTTAGAACTGTTTATTTTTCTTAGGGACATTTTGTTGTGTTCAAAATATATTTTGAGTAAAATTTATATCAATATCCTTTAAAAATATCAAATACCATAGTTCAGTTTTCAAGCTTTTCCTTTTATCCTTAATTTCTCTCTCTGTACGTGGGATTAAAAAATAAACGATGAAAAACAAATGCATACTCTGAACAACGATATTTTATCTCACTTTCAGTTTGATATCCCAAAAAAACTTACTCAATTATAAATATTACTTTTTTTTTATAAGGCTTCATTCCTTATAATGAACATAATTCTAAGAATATATGTGGTAAAACTTTAATCACACACACGCAAATAATTGTGATTTTAGTCTAAAAGATGAAACTAAAAAAACTGATCGCGTGACTCGAACTTTGGCCAACCGCGTGGTAAACAGGTGCTCTACCACCTATGCCACTTCATCGCTGGCACTAAATAAAACTTAATTTTATAAAAGCTAAGAATGAATTTCGAAGGCTATTTTCTCCGAATTGACTGGCCATTTGGCGGAATTACATTGAGGGTTGAACACTCTCAAGGAGTACTATTATTACACAAAGTTCGAGTCCCCAAATGAATTTCCTCAGTCGTGCCCTTCCCTTGTAAGTGATGAATTCCAAATATTTGAAAATATTTTGAATGTTTCTGAATTTAACCCTTAACTCTCTTCGCAATTTTTTAAATTTCTATGAAAAAAATTATATCAGCTAGTTCTCAAGTAGTAATAAAAGGGAAAAATATGAAGAAAAAAATTAAGCAGTTTTAAATTGAATTTGAGTCATTTTGTTTGTTTGTTGCAGAAGTCCAATATTGCGCAGTAGTGCTGTAAATTACAAAACTTTTTTTTATATGATTCAGTTATATTTATCATAAAATGTTTAAATTTCTTACCTGGTAATTTATTTCGTCAATAAACAAGAGGAAGCATAAAATATAATGGATTCTTTTTATAGCAAAGACACAGTTCTTGAGGCATCAGAGATTTTTATAATTGTTGTGACTTCTGGAACAAATGTACTTTCATCTAGTGACAAAATTAGCATGTATTTCGTTGCAGTAATCTTTTTTTTCTCAGATAAGTGATTAGTAGGTAATTAAAAAAATATTGAGTCTGTTAAATTAAAATAAATCATATGTTGCAGAAATGCAACAGTGCGAAGTTAAGGGTTAAAATGAAAAGTTTCCTTTGGATAGTTTAATTACGTTCTTTTTAAAGTTTGGTATTCCTTTTTTATTAAATTACACGATTTCTTTTTTTTTTTGCATTACTATACATATACATTAGTTTTATGTGTTAGGTAAGTTTCATTTTAGGATAGAGGTTCTGGGAAGTTAGCGTACGATTATGACAGTGTTTCCAACACATACAGAGTTCAAGGCACTGTGATATGGTACGCGTGAGTCCGTCACAGCACTATTGATTGTTTTTTGTGATAAAGAATATTTACTCATGAGATTAATTAAGTTGTTTGACAAAAATAAATAAATAAAACAAAAGTTTGAAGCAGCATGAGGTCTACTGGTGAAGGACCTCGTAATTCTGAACCACGATCAAGTGAACTAGGCTGACACCTAAGCTGGAACCCCACTCCAAAATTCAAGATCACTTAAAAATTTGATAACATAGACTTAGTCTTATAGACTAGACTGAATCTTATCTAATTGAAAACTCAATAATATTAACAGAAATATCTTGTATACAAAAGATATTATGCAAAGGTTTAGGGGGGAAAGGTTTTGTAAATTAAAACTAATTAAGTAGTTTCTGAATTTTTTATTTAGATGTTATGAATGTATTTAAATTAATAATGAACTTTTACAATCAGTTTTTCCCCACACAAGTCTTATTTTCATTTTGAAAAAAAAATTCTTATAGCATTGCACTACTAAATTGCATAGTATGATTCGGCTCTTCAAAATTCAGTTGTTAGGGGAAAAATTTTGCTAAGGAAATTGATATTCCGATAGCAGTATTTTATCCCTTTAACTGGTTTGACCGTACACTATACAGTATAACGAAAGCTCTCCACCATCAGTTTCTCCGTATGCCGTATGGGCATTTATATTTTCTTTTTTCTATCTTTGATTTTTGCACGTGTTTTTAATTCTTATAGAGAGAATATTAGTTCTTGTGTTTTTAAGAGATGTAGTTTGTCTATGGTACTGAAATACTTCTCTTTCGGGGTTTTCTTTGTGTTGAAGGCGAGAATTTTTCCTTGAAGGCAGGAATTTAGATTCTTGAAAATATTCGATAACGAACAGGGATTGGCAAGGTAATGTGCAATATGTTACTTGAGAAGAAATGAAAATGGAAAGATAAACCTCAAAAGCCAATATTACCTCTAATTGCAATGTAAGACAATATTATACACCATGCTTCAAATTGTGTGTGTATGTATATATATGTACACACACAAAATCCTCATCTGTTTGAAAAAGAGGTACAACATGAATTTTTTTTTTTTTTTTTTTTTTTTTTGTAATTATGAGAGAAATTTCTTTAGGATATATATGAAACATTCTTCATAGCAAATAGCACTTATAAAAAGCAAATATTTATGGTGAAATTGTGCAAATTAGAGGCAAATTGTATTCCAAAATCTATACTAATAAAGGAAGTTATAAAATAAAAAATAAAGTGAAAGCTTTAAAATTGAAAATTAAAATAAAATTCTTCCATTTTCGCATTTCATTAAATATTTTGCTTAGTTATATGCAATAAAAAATTATGCTATTTTTTGGAACATTTTGACCCAAAATATTGATCACTTAAGGAATTAAATATCAAGTTTCTTTTTCTAATTAAATAAGCAAATGATCATACTCTAATTTACAAAGTTCTAAATTCATCGTTATTTTAAAACAGTGACATAAGCAGTCCTGCCTTTAACTTTCTTTTAATGAATTTCATATGTAAAAAAGAAATTAACCGAATACAGTATGAAACAAAGTTAATATTATTCCTCACAGGTAAAACCTGATAACCAGTTTTTAGGTCCAATTCAGACAGGGGTAACGCCTGCCGTTCTCAGGAGGTGCGTGATTAACCTTTATTTAAGTTGAGAATTGAAAAGTGAAATGGACTAGCCTTGTGGAGAAATGGAAATGAAATGCAAATTCAATCACCTTACTCGAACCTTGACTGAATTAAAAGTTCAATTTCGAGGTTGGCTATTCTTTTTGGTTGTCGAACTTTCGTAATCTTTAGAATTTTTCGCTAAGAATAAAAAGAGAATGAAAGGAATAAAGAGTTATTTGTTTCTTTGTACACAATTAGCAGCATGGTTAATTAGATGTTTCTAATTAATTATTCAATCATTTTGTTTTTGTTTTTCAGCTGTGGGAGGGGTGTTTATTTAATTTTAATCACGTATGTGGTTATTTTACCAGATGTATTTTGATGATGGATCCATTTTGGCTTTTGACTGGAAAAAATGTTAACAATGAGAATTTATATGAAACCATGACCAAAAGCGGAGTATAAAATATATGTCAGCAAGAAAGCTTAGATTTTTAAAGACTAAGATAAATATACTAAATTGCTAAAATGCAAGTTATTCGTGGGTTGGAATGAGAATTTTTTTATCTTTTATGTTTTGTGCGTGAGTGTGTGTTTATAGAGGTAAGAAAAAAGTGCTGTCAAATGTTACTTACAATGTATGATTAGAGTTAAAAAAGAACTCTGTTCTAGAATAAGGACAAGTTTTTATATTATTGTTTAGTTTGTTGTATAAACTATCACTTAGATAAGGGTTTAAAATTTAGAGATAATAATACCATCATTGTCGACGAAATATTAGAATTCTAATATGAAGTAGTTATAATGATTCAAAAATTTTAAAAAGAAAGAAAGAAACATATTTATATTGTACTCGCGTTCAACTAACCTAAAGTTTTCTGAAACTTTACTATCAGTACTAAATTGTCTTTTTGTGACCAACTTAGCCTAAGTAACACAATGGGTTTGACATCTGCATAACACAGATTACTTTTGATGAAGACAATGTTATCTTTTTAAATCTTAATTCTGTTTTTGTAAAATATTTGGTTTCAAATTATTCTCTTCTATTTTATTTATTCGCTGTTTTACATTTGATAAACACGGTAACGTTTGAAACTACTCGCATAATTCAGATTATTTCCCTACGTAGAAAAATATTAAATAATTCTTCTCTTATTTTAAAAAATATCGATTTTTGCATCAATGAAAATTTTTAGAGAGCTCGAAAATAAAAAAAAAAAGTGTTGGTGTTATTATTCGAGATAAAAAATATGGCTAAACAATATTTAAATAAACTACTTTCTTTGCTAAATACCTAGATTTACTTCCTGAATAATTTTAACAAAATATAAAATAATAAATAGTTTATAAAAGTTTTCCTTACTTTCAAAGCGTATTTACTTGAAGTCCACTTTACTTTTTCCTTCCATTTAACTTTGTGACATTTTTTTTGAAATCCTTATAATTTCTATTATATTATCTCTAAATTTAATTACTAAAATTATTAAAATTTTGAATAAGTATTTTTAGTTTCTTTTTATCCATGATCCTTCCATTAATAAAGTGCAGGTCACCGTCTGTCGTCTATGCAAATCGGTAACAAACATAAATGCAGAAAATAAAATTTTGAGGAAATATATAAATATGTTATTTTAAAGAAATAATATAACACACAATTCAAAGGAAATATAATATAAAAATGTATTCAAGTATGGTAAATAATTATATATAAATAAATTACAAATAAATAATAATTATTATTCTAATTCATGTATTAAAGGCATAATATGCAGCGAAAGCTGCATTTATCGCAAAAGGGTTAAGCCAGAATGCAGTATGATAATCTTGATGACAAGTACTATTACTGCTACTATAATATGCTGAACACTTTTATCAAAACATGCAATCTAAGATTTAGTTAAAAATTCAATGGTAAAAGAGTTGATATAAGTAGAGAATTGGTTTTTAATCATTTATATTCTCTCACATTCCTGGTTAAATTTTCAGGTTCTAGAATAAAGTTTCGTGATGCTATTTATCGGATATGAAAGCTGTATTCAACGCATGTAATTAAAATTTTCAATCAGAAGACGAGGATGATGCATGTTCCATTTCATATAATTTGACTTTTTAATAGTCGTGCTGTATCTTAGGAAAGAGTTTGAGGCTCAATAGAATTTTTACATTTAGATATTTCAAATATTTCGCATGAAAACCTTGTAAGACATCCGGAATTATTCAACCCATTACTTTTAATACTTGAAAAAATATGACTAAGGAATTTAAATTTCAAAGTTGCACTATATAATTTAAGTAATAACTTGTACTAATATTTATACAATAAATTTTAAAAAAAGTCAGCATACATAAAAATGCACAGGAGGATTATAAAGTATCTATACATTGTTTTGATAATCACATTTTATTGCATGAATTATATGATTAATCAAACATATATCATACTAGGACACACTTTTAATACATTTCAGTCTGTCTTCTTTACATATTTTAACATAGCATCTATCTCATTCAATCACAACTTTGAAAATATGGCGCAATATAGTTGGTGTAGTTTCCACAGTAATGATTATAACCCGTTGCTTAAGTTTTTCAACTGTGTGTATCTTCACCTTGTACACTTTGGATTTTATAAATCCTCATACAAAGAAATCAAGGGGTTCAAATATGGCAGTCATAATTATCCCGGCCAATTTTTCCACCATGTTAAGCATTATTGTGGTAATCCCGAACAATTGGTGAAAATGCTGTACTATATGCTCCATCCAGTTGGAACACAACGCGGTATCCATGATTGCATCATTTCTCAATTATGACTCCAAAAATTACTCTAAGATGTCGGAGTGCGCGTTACTAAAAATGGCATTTTCGGCAAACATGATGATCCCAAAGACGTTTTACCTTGTAAAACCCATCCACTCAATCACTTGGATGTGTCACGTTGCCACTTCTGCAGTGCATTAGGCTGCTTGATATCCCAGATCCTACAATTATGTCTGTTTATATGCCCACAGACTTGTAGAATAGAGCTTTATTGTTAAAGGAGATATTATATGCACAAAGTTATCATTTTCGACAACCAGCAAGGGGTCATGAAATATAATTTTCCTTGCTGTATTGTATTCTGCTTCAAGCCTAAGTATAACCTGGATGTGATATAAACCTTTCTTCAATTTGTAGTACATATCTTTTCATACAGTACTTTGTGAAACGCCTAGCTGTAGATCGAGTCTTCTAGTAGATGCATAGAGACTACGTGTAATGGCTTCTAATACAAGTTACACAACGTGTAGTGTTACGCGCAGTCTTCCCAAACATTGCTCGTTGCAATAATGTCAGTTCGTTTGAATTCGTTAACCAAGGTCTTTATATAGATAATCTAGTAGGGCTCCGCTTTCGCAATTTATGCATCTTATCTTTCTTTATCCTTTTACGCGAAATATTTCTGCAACTTTTCGATCCACATAGACGAGCACACAAAACGATTGTTCTTTCTTTTGTTGTTAGCATTGTTTCACATAACCTGCAAAAGCTTATTTTCGTTAATAATTTGACTGAGATGTGTAGTGCAACAAAATGTGACTCTACCACAAAAATGTTAAGTCGCTCTATAATATATATAATATGTGGTTGTGTCAAATCTCGGGTTTTTCATGTATTCCTGGAGTAGATATGGCCAAAAGATATTCAAAAAGGCATTATGATCACAAATAGGAATTTATTTCAGATGAATCTCAACGAGGCATTATATGAGAAAGCTAGTATACTAACTCATAAAAGAAGCAGCAACAACACGCAAATAAAGCTTATGACTGCAAAACATTCTTTTTGTCAATCCAGAACTTTCAGCTTACATACTTACATCAAACAAAATTTCGAAAAAGTTCTTTAAGATATCCGACTTCGTTCGGAACCATGATTTTGCAAAAGCTGATAAATGGATAATATTTATGATATTTAGGGTCACTTAGATTAGAAAAGGTATATAAAATTGTTTTAAGAAAATATTATTACAATAAAGAATTACTTCAGTACAATATTTTGACAAAAAATGACCAATTTTCAAAACATTCTCCTTTTATGAAAAATGCTTCTATTATAATAATATTTTGCCTGTATATATCTCAGACCTCTGTACAGAGACTGAACTAGAATTTTTGAAATATATAACTTAGAAGTGGATTTATCCATATTTTACTACAACAGAGGGGAGAAATTTTAAGAAAAAAACTCCCCGATAATTATTTTAATTAGCGGTAACTCTGAAAATAGTGTGAATTTTTCAAAAATCCTAGTTCAAATTATCTGGAGAAGTCTTTACTTTATATGAGCACAAAATATTATTATTATAGAAGCATTTTTTATAAAAGGAGAACGTTTTGTAAAAAGGTTATTCTAAGTTAATTTTTTGCCAAAATATTGTATTTAAATCATTTTTTTCGTCATAATGTCCTTAAAACTGTTTTATACATGTATTCTAATCTAATTGACACTAAATATCATGAAAATTATCCATTTATGCGCTTTTTAAAATCACGGTTCCGAACGTAGACGGATACCTTAATTATACGGTTTTAAATCTACGCACGCTAAGTGTTTAGATTCGGTTGCTGATTAGATAGTGAGTCAGTTCTGAATTAAAAGATATATATATATATATATCCTCCTATATATATATACAGTAATGGCCAAAATTGGGGACAATTTTTTAAATTTGTATGATTTGTTAAAATTTGAATGCCTATAGGAAATGTTATGATTCACAAAATACAAAGTAATATATATCACTTTAAAGAGATATTAATGCTAAATTCAATAAAAAAACAGAATTCAAATATTTGTCGTTGGCCTTGTGTACCCAAGGTGGTGAGTTCAACCCCGGCCCAAGTCGATGGATTTTCATGATGCAGAAAATCGACAGCGTCCATGTCGAATGATTATACGTCATATAAAAGAACCCTAGGGGGTGCTCTAGGTAAAATTAAATCCTAGTACAGATTCGCATCGTCAGAGCTCAAGTGCGTCCCTCAAGGGAGGAAACTGGGTGTCAAAGTTACTTGTGGCGATTGGTATTCGCCTATATGGTGCCACATTAAAAAGAGATAACTGCTTTCGCGTGGATGTACTAGGTAGAGTGATGAACTCTGTAATAACTGTTCATAACCTGCCATTAGAAATAAAAAAATATTTGCAACAAAAAGTTTATACTGCAGTAATTATCGATATTCATTTGTGTTAGGGTAGCTTTTATTTACTGAGCTGACAAAGAGCAAAATTCAAATATGTGCAATACAAAACAAATTTAAGCTCCAATAATTATCGACATACATTAGATACTTATGATTGTAGTGAGTTACCAGTACTTAATTGGGCAGCCCTTATTTTTTATTATAACTTCACATCGATATTTAATTGAACTAACGAAAGTTTAAAGTTCTTCCTTCGTTATTACAAAATGCCAAGAAAAATTATAGCCTCAGTTAGTTCCCTTTTATTTGATGGGAATCTCATTTGGACTAGAGTTTTCAAACAGTGCCACAAATTTTCGATAGGATTTAGGACAATGATTCATTGCTCTTTGTACGAATAATTTTACTGAATCTGAATAATTTTATTGCGTTGTAGAGAGCAGAGTCCTGCTGAAAAATAAAGAAGCATTATTGGGAAAGAGATCCCTAATGGAAGAAAGAATTTTGGGTTCTAGAATAGTGTCAATGTATTTTCTGCCATTCAATGTCCCATCGATGGCATGAAGGCGACCAATACCATCAGCTGACATGCATGACCAAATCATAACACTAAGTGGATTCCCACAATTGCCTGAATGCAGCTAGGATGTAGACTTTCTCCTATTCTTCTATATGTGTTCTTTTACCCATGGTAGTCTTTTTTGCGTTGTTGCAAATTGAGATAAGACTTTTCCCGTGGAATTCTGCCTCTTAGTCTAACATCTGCTAATCATCTCTTGCTTGATCTTGAACTAACAGAAGCACCAGAATCATTCACATTACTTCTGATGCCCCTTGATTTCATTCCTTAATCTTGGAGACATAGTCTTTAAATTCATCTGTCATCAGCAAATGTGGTGGATTTTTCTCTGCTTTTTTTTGGAATATGTCTCCTGATATCGTAAGCAAAACTTTCGGGCTCTATATATAGTCACTGTACTACCCATTTGTCTTGAAATTTCAATATAGGAATGACTGCTTTCTCGTGACACAGTAATCTTACATCTCTTTCTAAGTGTCCTGTCTACTTTTTTATTTGATGTCATTGCTTCTTGACTACATAATATTCTTGTCCTTGCTAAAAAAAAGTCCTAAGCCGAATCCTATAGAAAACTTATGGCACCGTTTGAAAACTCTTGTCCGAATAAAGTTTCCATCAAATAAAAAGGAACTAATTGTGACTGTAATTGTTAACTGACATCTTCCAATAACCAAAAAAGGACTTAAAACTATCTTCATCTCAATGAACAGTAAGAGATACATAAAAAGTCAGTAATAAAATCACACAAAGTGCCTTCGATATTTCTTGAATAAACACAGTAATTCATAAAATATGTAACGTGTAAAACGCTCGCGCGTTACATAGTTTAATAGAAATTTCTCATTTTCAATTTATGAAAAGTAGGAAAAAAGAAAAATGAACAAGAATTTACCAAAAAATCTTTATTTTTGTTCTCTATTATCTCTGTGTTGATTTTAAAATGCAGATTTTGACACTTCTTTAAAACTTCATGGTACGTATTTTGTAATGCATTGGGTGAAACGTAGGCATAAACATTAGTATAGCGTCGTTCAATGTCTTGAGGTTTCAATGAAAGGTTGCGCATACAAATGCTATTTCAACAATCTACAAAGAAAAAAGGACTAATAAGGTCAGATCAGGAGGTCATTCTATGACCACCATACCCAACAATTTTGAGCTGGAATGTTTCCACCAAGTACTGCTGTACTCTGGATACCTTAGACGGAAGTGCATCGTCATGGTAGAACCATTAATGTCGGAGTTGAAGCAAGGACAGTTTTTGAACAAAATTGGATATTACATCATGTGAAAGTTCTAAGTATTATGATCTAACTAAGGTACCCACGTAAAATACAGATCCGATTAACTTGTTGCTGAAAAAACCGCATCGAAAATTAATGTCGAACTTCAATTTGTCTTGTAGAATTTCTTAGAACCCAATAATTGTTGTTCTGTCGATTGTACATTACATTTCTTGAAAAACGTGCCATATTTTTTCATATTACTACGTTGAGAAATGTTGATTTAATTTATTATTGGTTCAAGATAAAGTTGCAAAAGTTGTATAACGTCTTTCAGCATCTTCCAGTAGACCTTGTTGACATTTAAACAATATATATGACCATTTACTTTCTTTAGGAGTTTTCTACGGCAATTTTTTTAGATAATTCAGTTTTCCTGATTTATCTCGTGCTGCTTTGTAGATGGTCGTGAATGTCTGCCATAATATCACTAGTTTAAACTTCCCATCCTATTTTAAATAATCTGCCGGATTGAATTCGACTTGTAACAAATTAGTCACTCGGTTCACATTTTGGATGGTTTTTCGTTAAGAATACGGATCTCCAAGAAAACGTTCTTAATACAGGAGTGTTTCTATTTTTGACTTGCATCCATATTCATCATAGATAAGAATCACTTAGCAATTCTTATTATTTGGAAATTTCTCCACAATTACAAACTTCTCTCTATATATAAAATCTATCTCATTTAACTCTCTTTTGTTGTGGTCTCTACCTAAAAGGAATGACTTTCCTGATGTATTTGCATTAAAAATAAATTTCATACAATTTACATATCAATCACGGAATGAGGTGCATACTGAGAAAGTAGTTTGCATGATTGGTATGCAGTGCAGTGCGCAAATTAGTTTTTCAACACAACCAATAAATCATACTGCTGTGTGATTTAAACAATGGCCTTATTCTTACAGGAACCTGATGTCATACCAGTAAACAAAGACACAGGTAACTGTTCAGTTTTGAAAGGATCATCATTTCTAATTTCCTCTACCTTTTTTTACTCCTCAGTTTGCCAAAACGTCGTCAAGCAACGCGCATTTAACATGTCCTGTTTTTAGCTCTATTGCATGCAATCTGCTTTTTATACCAAATTTTGAAGATGTTTTATATAACATCGTAATCAACTTTTTCTTGCATATTTTTTATATGAATGATAACTCCGCTTTTTGCTACCAGGTGGTGTTATAACATTTTACCATCTTTTATAGCTTACCTTGTCATAGGACTTATTTTAAGTATGCCGTAAGGTTTTTGGGATCCGAAGAATATAATCCCATTCTTAAGCATATCATGGTAGGAGCAATATTAAGATTCCAGTCTAAAATGCATCGGGGGTGATATGCTTAAGAATGGGATTATATTCTTCTGATCCATTTGGCTTCGATTGTATTATTTGTGGCGATTTTATAGCTTGCGTCGTGAAACTGCAAAGTAAAAATAAATTTGCCCCCCCCCCCCTCCAAAATATCAACGAAAAATAATCTTACATCACAAAGCTGTTTACTTTTGTTTTGCTTTTTTCTTTACAAAAGTATCGGTACTTTTCAGTTTCACGACGCAAGCTATAAAATCGCCACAAATAATACAATCGAAGCCAAATGGAATATTCCTACTGGCAAACTGTTTTTACGTCCTTTTCAAAGCAGGTCATAA
Source organism: Trichonephila inaurata madagascariensis (assembly GCA_019973955.1). Taxonomy (NCBI): domain Eukaryota; kingdom Metazoa; phylum Arthropoda; class Arachnida; order Araneae; family Nephilidae; genus Trichonephila; species Trichonephila inaurata. The sequence continues at coordinate 707,305 of BMAV01003492.1, forward strand.
TATTTTCTTATCATTAATGTCTTTTTCATAATATATGAAAAATAATGACACATTAATGAAAATTTACATTTAAAACCCTTTTCTATGTGTATAGTAGTTACATTTAAAACTCTTTTCTATGTGTCGCCGATAAGCTTGCTTGGTAAGATTTGTGAGGCGAAACGGAAAAATATCAAGTATTTAATATAAAAAATAGATATTGAATTTAAAACATACATTTTTTTATTAGCGTAAGAATTTAATTATAGCTTATAAGCGCGAATTTGAATTAACATATGATGGCACAGGAGCTAGTATGTCACTCTCCTAGCTCTCATATGCTACATGAAGATTTTTAAAGCCAGTTTCATATTTGAGCTGTAACTGTTTCCAATATGTGCATAGACGTTTTTGTAATCAATATTATTCAAACCAACGGCTTGATTTACACTTCTCCGACCAGGAAGAACGTAATTTTAATCATAAGGTTTCTAAGCCCTTTCAATTTTACTATAAAACGTCTTTAAAGTTTAATATATACATAAAAAAATAGTCACGTTTTTTCATTTTTGACGAATTTGTTTGCATGTGTGTACTTTTTAAAACGAATTTCTTTAAATGATATCTATTTAAGAATGAAATTTTTTGTAATCTTTTTCGTGACAACATAACCTTCTTCTTTGTGGGCAACTCTTCTTTAATTCCTTGAGTAAAAAAACTATTTTCTAATAAAAAAAAAAAAAAAGACGGAAGCGTGTTTTGAACAGTTCTCTGGTTTTTAAATTATTCATTTTATAATTAATATCTGCTTAAAATATTGTAACAATACTTGCAAATAGAATTTCCGTAAGATGAAAAAATATTTATTAAAAATTTATGAAATTCTGAATAATACTTTTGACGAGTTTTCTTATTTAAATGAATTGACGAAAAATGAGAGTGAGTATTAATTACTTAAATATTCACCTTAATACAGATTGTCACTCTTTCGAAGAAGCACTAGTGGCTGTAGTATTCGAATGAGCCTGAGGTCGCAACCAGCGGGGTTTCCCCTCCCCCTAAATTTTGAATTCGAGTCTTAGTATGGCTGAAGACCTGACATATAGAGGTGCTGATACACGTGGTTAAATCTGTCTAGGCTCAGACCCATCATGTTTGTGTGGTATGGAAGTGCGGAATCCAGTCCAGGCATTCTCTTCGTCACTTGATCATGGTTGGCAATCATGAAACCGTCTCCAATAGTCTCTGTGTTGCTTCATGGTATGATGTTAAGGCTCAATCAATCGAAGAAATATTAACATTTCTTTTTAAAAAAAACAGAAATATGACTACAATTTTATAATGGGGAAATAGTTGAATTTACTCTTTGATGACAAAAACGCAAGCTTCATAGCATACATTGATGCAAATCATATTGTTCAGAATGCATTGATACAAAATACAGTAGCTGCATTATAATCATTAGGAGCTTTCAATTTCTAAAGTACAGATAGCACTTATTCCGTTTAGGAGAGCTATGTTACACCACATAGTAAAAAGGAAATAAAAATTTCAAGTACTAAATTAGTGCTACTGCTGAAGCTTGCTGAAAGAATGACCCAAATAAAAGATAGTCAGAATTAGAATGTAATTGATTTGTGTAAGAGTTTGATTTGAGACATCTTTATTTGCAATTCGATGATTAGTTTTCCTTAAAAATAAAAATAATTTATACCACCTCTCATCACTTTTTATTTAGTTAATTTGTTATTTCAATAGGCATTTTTTATCAAATTTTACTTACTTTTTAAATTAAAAAGTACATTTTGAATTAACACGTAGTTTTTATACCGATGTAGAATATAGAATACAATATTTACTGCTTAACATTTCTTTTCACGTACGATTTTTTTTTCTTTATAGAATGTAATTAAATATATTTATGTGTGTGTCGTAAGATTTCTTAATAATCTTGTTTGCTTTTATCTTTTATCATAACTTGTGTATGAATGTATAACAATGGACAACATTTTGATAATATAATTGGAATGAATACATACGTACGTGATTTAATTGATAAATTTGGAATTTTTTGCCTTCTATTAGATAGTATATTTTAAAATATATATATATATATTTCATCTGTCACCATATTATTTATTAATAACCCAATAACTTTAATTTAAATGAGATTTTTTCGATAATTTTTAAACACTCGCTTAGATTTTCAAGCAATGTTTCTTTGTAAACTTACCATTAATTAGTGAAATATGTTTAAATAACAATAGCATTTCCTTATAAGTTTTTATTTCAAAACAATCAAAATCCCTTATTCATATTTCTTTCCTAAAATAATTCAAGTTTATTATTATTATAATGCAAACAAATTCTGACAATACCAAATCAAGAGTATAACAATACCAAACAGCCAAATCCAGAGTATTATGAAATAAAGCTTCGCAACTCATATTAACTTAAATACCAGTTGCACAAAAGTAGGTGTGTATATAATTGCTTAACTTTTCGTTTGGTTTTATACGAAACTTAAGGCGCATTGAACATAATATATATATAATCTTATAATTATTTATTGAAGGAAACATACAAGCTAAAAATGAAAATCCAATTAAGTATTTAAAGTTATTTAGTCCAAATACATAAAACTCATATTTCAAATGTGTAAAAGATATTTCTAAATTTTGTCAACAATTAAATTGATTTTGTAATGTTTTTCACTAGTTTAATTTTTACTATTAAAATAATAAATTCAATTAAACAATAAAAAATTGCTTTACGTAATAGTTCCATAAAAGTAAACTTGTTTCATTTCAATTTATAAATTGTGATTGATATATATTTTTCTCTAATTAATAAATTTAAGATGCTAAACTAATTTTAGCATCAATATATAGGATTTCCTATTTAATTACTGCATATCGCTAAAATTACATTTATCTGAATTTAATCAATATAACTAGATTTCAGATATTTACACGTTTCTTTGCACATATATCACATTGCATATATTCTAGTCAAGAATTAAGAGGTTTTATTTCTCTTACAGAATCGCAGAAAATTTTCACCTTGAAACAATCCTTTTCATACTAAATACGAACATAATTTCTCAAATGATCAGACTGTGGGTTAATAAATTAAGGTACGAACTTTGTAGCGATAAAATCGCATAATACCTAACGGCTGACATTAAATGGCTAACTCAAAGTCATTCTAAATAAAAAAAAGGACTAAGACAAATAGCCATAACTTGTTCTTCAATTCAGGTGAGTTCAAGAAAAGACAAAAAGACTTTCCCGGTTAATATGCTAATGGAAATTTACCTGCACTTGCCGCATGCTTTTTTTTATTTTATATGTGCATTATCTTCTTAAACTGCATCTCAATGGACTCTTAAGAAGCTTTTATAAACTGAAAATCTACGGTAACTAAAAAAGAGTATTATTTTTATTGTGAAATAAATAAATGTATAATGTGAAAAAATCAATTTCTTTTGCGTGTATATTTTCTTCGAAATTGCAATATTTTTTTTGCAATTATTGTTTCGGGTTGTAAAATATTTAGTTCTGTTTAAATTACTTCTCTTTATTTTGAACTAATTTTTAGGTAACTATTTAAATTATGCAGTGGTTACAGATATTGTTTAGGTTAAAAATTCCTTTTTTTTAATTATCGTCTGTTGTAATTCCACTCTAATTTATCTGATTTATTTACTGATATATAATCGCTTGTTGTTAACTTATGTTGCTTAAGTTGACATCTTTTGAAACTATTCTAAATTTGTTTTTAGCTCAATCGGAGAAAATAGATGAAATGAATAGTCCTCGCTGGTAGAACTAAGTATGCAATTATTTTTGTATATTTTCGAAATATTATCAATCATCTGAAGATCTTTTTAATCATTTGAGCTATAAGAAAAAAAGGCATCCATGGAATAAATTTTGGCTACTATTATTCATAATTATAATATTGTACTAATGATGTTTAAAATTCTCAATTTATAAGAAATATTTTTTTGAAAGTACACATATATATTTCGGGCGAGAGACTAAATTTTTATGTATAAAAATAATGGCTTGTAAGAGTTTTTTTATTTGGCTTTATTTGGCTTTCATCATAGATAAAAGCAAATATTGTGGAAAGAAGCATCAGTAATTTGTGTCAAAAGGAAAATACTTTAGGTTTTGCGTGTAAGAATTTAAAAAGGAATTTAAGTTAAAAAAATATATCGAGATCTTGTCAACCAAGTATTTTTGATTATTATGCATTGTTAAGGGATGGACCTGGTAACTACTACAATAATTATTAATAGAACTAGCATTTCTGGGTCAACAAGAAATTTTGAAAGCTACTAAGAAAACAATGAAATGCGGAAATGGTATCCACAAAAATCGACAGAAAAGCAAAACTAAATGCGTGAAATTCCTGCTGAAGATCTTTGTTTTCTATTGTGTGTGTTTGTTTTTACACTCCATTCCACAACCATTTCTTTCTAGTGCTGAAAAAGTGAACTTATTCCATAACCCACTTAAAAAAATGATTATCTGCTCGAGAATCATCGAGAGGAATTAAAGCTAAATTGGCAATGAAAAAAATAATTTTTTGGGTGCAATGGAATATCACTGGTTTGATGCATTTTAAATTACTAAATCTACATATAGGAGGACACAAGGCTTCTCTACAGACTTATATTATTAAAGACAGAATAAGTCTAACCGTATTTATAAAATACTTTTCTATTTTAAATAGAGGAAGCTTTATAATCTAACATAAGAAAATATTAATTTGCATCAAAAATCATATAGCTAAGTTTTCAGATTTTAGAATGAAAATTCTTATTTCTCTCTTCTTTTACATCATCAGGTTATTAAATTGTATTACCCTTTCAACACCTTTAAAAGTTTCGAAGCTTCATGTAAAAATCCTTAAAAATTCCTTTTTATTTTTTTCATTTCTAAACATCAGAATTTTTGTAAACAAGGGACGGGAAAGCTTATAGAAGATAGTCAATGTTATTGAAAATAAAGATTAATATATTATATATTAGATATATTTATTCATAATCATAATTTATGAATAAGGAAACGTAATTAGAAAGATGTTCAAGACATCTATTAAGAAGCTGTATGAGTGTGTGTTTCAAAGGTATAATGTTTTTATTAATGGTACAGTAAAAATGAATGTTAGTGGTAAGAGATATTTTATATTAGATGTTTTTTTAAGCCATTGAAAATATTATAAACTTAAGACATGCGGAATTGAGCCGTAAAAATATGCATGTATTCATATAATTTGCATCAAAAACCTTCCTCAAAATCTAGAAAATTTTTTTTATATGGATAAATTAATAAAAATATAATATATTGTATTTTATTTTTAATAATAAAAGGAACAAAAATTACAAAATGTTTATTCTAGCTAATAATAAAATTATCCTGGCAATCCTTTATCTATATCTTATCATTTTATTACATCACATGTAAATTATATTTGGATTTGATTTACGAAATAATTAAAACCACAAGAAATTAATACCAATTTTAAAATAACATGTTTAATAAGTATCTACATACAAAAATTCCTTAATCTAGTCTAACTGAGGTTTTTACATCATCAGGATTGAAAAAATAACCTGTAAAATGATCCAAGGTACTCAGCCAAATACTTTATTCAGTGAAGTTCGGTTTAACAGGGTCAGGATTAGTGAGGATTTACTGTATTTGTGTAATTCTGCATTTAAGAATCATTTTTTGAAAGTATAAAATGTCACCGTTGCGAATGATTTCAAAAAGTATCAA
>BMAV01003492.1:723075-780247 GCA_019973955.1 Trichonephila inaurata madagascariensis
CAAAATAAATCAAACACGCTATTTTATTACATATTTACCTCTGTTCTGTTCTTCAAAAGTGTTTTTTTTAAATAATTAAAATAACCCTTGTAAATAAAGATGATCAATAAATATATATACAAAGTTCTTTTTTTTTTCAAATATTCGTAAATACTCTATTAGTTATAAGGAGAAAGTACATCAGGCTATTTAATTTCAAATTATCTCTTTAAATATTTTTTTTTCAGTTAACATATTCAAGACTATAACATCAAAATAAGACACCAACGCAAATGCAAATTTATTGTGCTTTGCATAATTCTTAAAGATAAGTTGTAGAACGAATTACGCTTTTGTCCTATATTATATCTTTAATATCCACAATGAGAAAAGTTTAGCACCACCTTCATATGCTGACCTCGAAACATTCCTATTGTATATGGCACGGGATTTATCCTTTGAAAAATGTGTCGAAATATAATGATTTAAAATAAGGACATGTGTGGTGAATATTAAATTCCCCTAAATATTTTTACTTGAAACATGACTAGATTCTTCTGAATGAAAGTGAAAACTCACGTAGTTAAAGTCAAGATGAATTGTTGAAAAGAGTAAATCCTGATTGATTCATGTTTTGTAACACTTAATCATCTGCAGTCGGTAACCGATTTTCCCACGCGCTTTTTTGCTACTGAGAAAAGTTGGACGTATCATTTATAACCTCATTTGCACTGTTATGTTTCACTTAATCTTTTATTTAAATTTATTTTCGTGTCATAAATGCACGAACAGTATGACTGTAACTCCTTTTTTTTTTCTTAAATTAAAATATAATGAATGATTTTACGCAACCCCATCTCGTATCAAAAATGCATTTCACGTAAATTAAAATTTCGATTGCATTTGAGAAATATAAGGATTCATAATTGTTATAGATTATTATCAAGTAATAACATGAACATTAAAATTGCAAAAACTTAAGATTGTTATTTTCGATTGCGATATTAATCCTTGAATGTGTTTTGAACTTTATTTTGAATTTAGGATAGTAGTATAAATGTATAAATTGGAAAATAAGTATAGAAATTAAAACAAGTTACGATAACACGCAAAATATTTTTTCCTCCTAGACAATATTGTGAATATTTTTAAATGTTTAAAGACGAAAAAATGCATATCGTTAACACATAACTTATCTTTACACATAAGCAGATGAACATGTAATGTTGTTTTCGGAACTTCACTTAACTTGTATTGCGTTAATATTGCATATTGTATGCATTTCTATGATATCACTACATTCAGTTTTGAAGAAAATATGTATTTGTATATTAATTAGTAATGTTGTTACTTGTATCCAAATACTATACAAATATTTATGAAAAAGTATCTTGGTGGTTTTTTAATTTAAAATACCCCATCAAGAAGCCATCCTTTCAAAATTATCTTGGTTTTGTGGCATACATGATTATAAAGTAATTATAGCCCATATATGGTATATTATTCAAAGGAAATTACATATTGAATTAAAATGTTAATTCTACATCTTTCGAATGAACTTTGTAAAAACTTATTCAGTACAATTCATTAATAATTAATAAAATAATACAACCCGATTATCATCTATTATTAAAAATTTAATTAGTGATTAGTTTCTGGTATTCAATTCATAATACATATAGTTTTTTCACGTAAAAATTTTGGAAGATAGGCTGAAAATTCTATGATAAATATTAAGTATTTTTTGCGTTGCGCACGCTATTTTCTAAAATATAGCCTCTGATGTATAAAAATTTATAGAATTATAAAATGCATCATACTCTTTAAGCCGTACCTAATTTTAGTATTATATATCTTTTGTATTTCAAAATATTTTTAAAAATTACAATTTTTTAAATATTTTTAAAAAATGTATTTTTTTATTTATTAAAATATGTAAGTTATTATTCTATTTATATAAAAATAGCTACAGTGTAATGAGAATACATTTAACTTTATTATTCAACTTATAGCTAGAGTAATTAAAGCTACTATTTTAGAAAATAGCGTGCGACACGCAAAAAATACTTAATATTTATCATAGAATTTTCATATGCTTATGATTTTTAAAATTATGATTATATTTTAAACATTTTATACTTTTCTGAAGCCCCATTCTTTTATAAATAATGTGTAAAAGATTCGAATCATTTAATTTAAATTTAAAAGAACTATACCTGTTTGAAAATAGCTTATATTTTCAGACCTCTAGAAAAATTTAACACCCCTGAGACCCTTTAAGTCTTTAAAACGTAGTATATATATTTTTATGACATATGTATTTATAGTTTTTAAAGTATGTCCCATTATTTATTTCTTAAATGCACTTCTAAATTTTTAAAGAAGCTTTATCGTACTAAAAATATATAAGAGAAATCTTTAGAGATCCTAAGTAAGCTATCGTCGTCTTAACTTATAAGACATTTATCTGCAAATACTAAAAAGTTTTCTTCGTGTCCACACTCTTCAGATGACAATGGTTAAACTAAATTTAAAACCTTAAAATTTATTACTCAATGCTTAAATTATCAATGTACTTAATGAAAATGAAAATTGGAAATTTCATAGACAATGTTTTTTAAAGTAATCTCCGATAAAAAAATTTAGAAAATATTGTTAAATTTATTGTTTTCAAAAGCATTGATATACATAGGCATGTTAATTGTCATACCATTCTAGCTTCCTTAATTTTTTGCACTTAATTGAATTTTTTCATTGACTTTTTAATTATTTTTTTATTAATATAACTTTACAAAATTCACTAATTAATTAGCAACTAATATAATGCATTAAATATTTTTTTTTTGTATTTATGTCATGTTTATTTTCCATGGTTATATGAATGATAGACAAACAATTTTTAATTATAGAACCCTTACTGATTTATAAAAGTATATAATAAGTAATGATGCGTGTTCTCAACGTGTTTTTAACTAGCCTCTAAGTAAATCTATTTTATGAATCGTTTGTTTTAATTTGAGAGCTTCGTTGATAGAAAGGATTGAAATCCAAACGAGGAGAATCTTGAAGTTGCAATTGCTAGAAGAGTACGCTGATATTGTAATTGTAAAGAGAAGATGTTGAGATTATAATTGTAAAGAAAAGATGTTGAGAAGGAGATTATAATGATAAAGAGAGGATGATGAAATGGTAATTATAAAGAGAGGATGTTGAGATGGCAATTTTAAGAAGTTTTGCAGGTGTAAGTGTAAAGATTGATTTTCAAATTTGGTATTGGAATTGTGGAGGGTTAAATTACTATTGTATCAAGATAAACATTGAATAAAAGTTGTTAAGTTTTACTATGTATCTTGAACTATCCCCTCACCCGTTAATACGAACTCAGGTTCATTTCAATATATCATTCATTACATTTTATGCTTATGTTATTACAGTGTTTCAATAAATTTTTAGATTGAGAGCTTCAGTCATAAAAGTATATTTAAGTTTTAAATTCTAAAAATAAATATAATATTGTTTTTTGAATCAAAAAGAATAAAATTCTTTGGGAAATTAGAATTAAATAACTTGATTGTATACGCAATACTTATAAGTTATTTTCTATTTATTTTTTTTTTTCGAGATTATTTACATAATTAATATAACTTGAAAAATATTTTTTTTATATAACTACACACAATATTAAAATGTTAAAATTGCAACTGTATAAAGATTTGAAACTTAATTGGTAAATAAATAGATGATATTCGGAAAACACTTTTTTATTATTTTTTTTAAAAATTTATTTATTATTTCTGTTTCCAAAAATATATAAGAAAATAAAACAAATTATTTTTAAGATTACAATTTAAGAATTGTTTCTGAAATCTCACATACTTATTTTGAAACAATTTATCATCAGTGAAGTTAAAGAACTGTTTAATAAAAAATAACTCTTCAACTATACTTTTACTTAACATAAACTTTCGAAATGTTAGACTAATTCTAATGAAAGTGTAATTTTTTTGTGGTAATTTATTTAATATTTAGTAATAATATTTAAGATATTGTGTATTGCTCACTATGAGAATTGAAAAGAAGTGTATACTATAAAAATTCTTTCATCTTTTAATAATATATAATATATATATAAATAGAACATAGAAAATTAACTTGTTTTTATTAATAGTTTCTATAAATGGTTTATAATAATAATTTGGTGTAATTAATCAACTATTGATGGTATTGTACGAAAAATAGTTTTTTATATTTTAAAATTTTAAATATTTTAAATTTTTTTAAAGATTTTTTTTTTAATTTTGAAGAAAAAAATTATGAACAAATCAATTTTGTATCATATTTTACATTTTTATAAAATTATTTGTAAAGGACTTAAGGCTTAAAATATTGATAAAGTGAACTTCTTTAGAATTTTTTGAAATAATTTTTAAATTTTAAAAATGATCTGAAGTTGAGTATTAGTAAAACTCGATTTCATGACATATTCTAAGATTATTGACATTGGTTCCTTTCAAGAAGTACTGTATAGACATTATTCATGTATAATGAAATAGACGCAAATTGAAAGAAAGAGACAGTTTTTGGTATTTTTTAAATATTTATTAGCGGACAAACACAAATGCTTTCAATAAATAACTTCTACAGAAAGGTCATCATTAAAGACAACAATGATAATTATTTTCTATGTGCGTCATCGAGAAGGTCTATTGTATAGGATTGGTTCAAAGTACTAAATTCTAAAAAAAAAAGAAAAAACAAACAATTAGAATACATTATATGTAATATAATAGCAAACAATAATAAAACTAATAATTTGGTTAAAAATTTTTTTATTTATGAGAATATGACATTAGGGCTTATTATTAAATTAGTATCATTTTAAGAAGGAACGCGCTTAGAAATTATTTGGATAATTTTACTTGAATTGTTTGCCTAAGAATATTTACAATAAATAGATGAATAATATATCCCTTTTATTTTGTTGTTTGAATATTTATTTTTTCGTTTTGGCTATTTTGTCGCAATTGCACTGTTTGTTGCCTTTAATTTAATATAATTTTTGGAAGACCGTTTTATTAATAAAATATTTTAAATATTGTTAACTTTTCTAAAGTTAATGGACAGTGAGGAAGAACTATTTTTTGCTAGTATCCTATCTAGTTTTTGTTAATACCTTATAAGTTATGTCCTATGCCTTGTTTGCTTGTCAATTAATCATGTTTATGATGCAAACATATTTTAAGATGCTTCAAAAATCTAATACACATATCTTGAAATCTGATTTAAGAATCATAAGAAATTATTAGAGAATTAATTTCTACATTATCATAAAAAAATTAGCATTTTATTATATTTGCGGTAATAGCTTTTACAATTTTCAGTCACTTAGAAATTTCTGAGGAAACACATTACACGCGCGCGTATCTATTCCCAAGTTTTATTAAATTCACAATTTACTCCATTTTCTTAGAGTAAAGCATTTAAGTTCCTTTATTATGTTCCTAGTTTAAAAAAATTTAAGTTAAGGAAAGCAGTAAATAGATTTTCTTAAAAAAACTTTTTCTGATAATTATAAAACATATTTAGTCGGATGTCTTTATAATGGAAAGACGAATGAAAAACAATTTACTAATAACTTTCCTTTTCTTTGATTATTATATATAATTATTATTTATATCATATATAAATTCATTGTATATTTTGCAGGGAATTCTTATTTACATTATCTGTATATTATATGTTTCATATACTATATTTGTGTGTGTGTGTGTGTTCAGGGTTATTTAATTTTATTATAATATCCTAAATTTAATGATGTAGTCAATTCAGATCTATATGAAAGAGTTATTCAACTCACCATTAACCTAAGTGTCTAGTATCGGCTGTAACCGTGACTGACTGGGGCGGGGGCGTGATGGTAGGTGGTGTGAACAGCGGGAGCATGGTGGACCATCTGGGCGTGGGCGGCTCCATATCGGCCATAAGCACCGCTATCGTGAGCTCGGACTCCATGAGCTTGGGCACCATAACGATCGTGAGCTCCATGACGGTCGTGTCCGGCACGAGCGTAAGCTCCAACATTGTGGTGGGCTCGTCGGTCATGAACTCCATAGTGTCCAGCTTTTGCACCGTGATCAGCGGTGATGGCGTGGTGTCCAGCCTTCTTGTCGTAAGCGTAGGCCTTTTCGTATCCAGCTCCCTATGAAAAGGATGAATGTGTATGGATTTAAAAATAGATTCTTTGAATGAATAAGATACTCATGTATTTTGCTCAGTTATACATTGATATTAGTTTCGATGTATGATGATGTGTTTTAAATGCATTGAGAGAAAAATAGACCTTTTGATAATAGTTCCTTACTTAAGTTAATCTTAAAGAACCGTGCATTTAATATTTAAACTTGTGACCATTCAGAGGTCAAAATATACATGTTATGTGTTGTATTTAAGTAGAAGTTAACTTGTTAGAGTCTCAAGAATATTTATTTATAAGAAAAACAGTATATAGATTTCTCATATTATTTTAGAATTTGAGAACACTCATAGAAGCGGACGGAGATTTTATACTTTTAAAGGATTTCGCTGCATAATTACAATCCGTTAAAAGTGCTTATAGTTCGCAAAAATTTCAAACATTTATTGAACTTTACAAAAGTTTACATTAAGTTTTTTTATGAAAAACTTTATTCTAGTAATTCCGAAATAATTTTAAAGGTAGAGAAGAACTGAAATTATTTTTATTATGAATTTAAAGAATGATGAAACTCATTATATAAAGTAATACAGATCTGGGCATCTAATTTTTTACTATTAAGCTGATTTAATGAATCAGTTAACTCAAATTTATTTATAGTTAAAGACTTGTGTGAGGAAGTTTAAAGATTAAGGTTATATCTATGTATATATGTGTGAATGCAAATTTCAATTTAAATTATTATATTGCAAAATATATTCACTTTTTGTTATTTCCTTAGCTATTTATGCAATATTATTAATAATTAACCATCTATGCTAATAATTTAGCTAAATTTATTCTTATAATTGGTCATTGTCTGTTTGAGTTCTTTACCTTGTCTTGAGCGTAAGCTCCAACGTTCCTGTACTTTCCGTAGTTGGAAGCATGAGCTCCGTAGGCATCATGGGAAGCAGCTCCTCCAATGTTGTGGTGTCCATGAGCAGCGTGAGCCCTGTCAGCATATCGTCCGTGGTCTCCGTAGTGAGATTGTCCGTGAGCTCCGTATCCTCGGCTGTGTGCTCCATGGGCTCCGTAGGCGTGTCCGGCAGATGAGGCAGCGAGTGCTGGACCCTGGTGGTAGGAGGCTACTGGGTAGGATTCAGCGGCCATCATCTCTTCGGCCACGGCGACGGCCACAAACAAAGCGAGAACTGCGAACTGGGAAAAGAGAAAGCATGAAAAAAATATTGTTTAAATTATCAACATTTATTTAGTTCTATGGAATTGTATATATTTATTCTGCTAATCTCATTGAGTTATAATTTACTCTAATATATAAGATGAAGTAAAACTTTATGTTGTATATATATAAAGATGACTAAATAAAAGAACCCAATGATAATCAGAAATTTTAACGTCTCGGAAAAAGTTTTTGAGAGGTTACTATGCTTATAAAGTTACTCATAGAAATTTCTAAACACAATTAGCTTTCTTAATTTAAACATATTGAAAAATATAATTGTCTTGGGTATTTTATATACTAATATTTAAGGAATTTATTAAATTTTCTTAGTTGTTATTTTTTATAATGCAATTTAATTTATTTATGTAGAAAGTTAGAACTGTGTAACAGAATACATTACTTTACATAAAGATGTTATTACTATAGAGATTATCTAATTTTCATTAAGGAGGTTATTTTAAGAAATAGAAAATGTACTTATATTCTTAGAACTATGAAATAAAAGAAAGATTTTGGTAATTATTTATCAAATCATTATGAATTTATAAGTAATAAACTTTAAAGGAAGAAGATCGAAAAAGCAGACAATGCTTTTTTTAAGGAGGGGGGGGGGACAAACCTGATATTTCACTTAAGTCTCATATTTCTTTTCTTTTTGATTTTGCCAAATACAAAAGAAAAATTTTGCATTTAATCAATTAATTGGTTTCGCTTCTTATTTTAATAGTTTTGCACAAGATTATAAATCCTTCTTTCAAAAAAAAAATTAAATTAAATATATTAGTCTAAAATTCAATTTTAAATTAGTACCTTATTCATTATTAGAATACGACAATTTACGATCAAAATTGTATCTATTTAAATTTACTACTTATTATGCGAACTATTGATTTTAAAGGAAAAAAATTAAACAAATTGAAGTGATTTGGAATTTTACTCTTCAATGTATAAAGCAAAACCATACAACCTATCGTAGAAATTGATACTTAAGAAATAAGCAGTTATTAATCCAATAGGACCATATGAGTTAAGGCACTTACCACCTTCATTGTTGTTGTATGATTTTCCTGCTGCTGAGGATTGAATGATGTTTGCTGCAAAATGTTTCGCTTTTATATACGATTTCGGTATAAGGTGACCCCAGTGGTTCCGTTGTTGTTTTTTGTTGTCCGAGAAGGGTGGAACCAGAGGTGGAGTCGATTCTGCTCCCGATTCGGTCTCAATCGGGGCCGAAGCCTGACCCTGATCTCTAGGACTGTCTGGGCCCCGGGGGAAAAACTTTCTCTCTCCCTCTTACTTTTCTCTTTTTTCCCCCCTTAACGTCTCAATTTCGGCTCATATTGCTTCAGGATATTTGGTATAGTCACCAATTATAGAAGAAAATTAATGTTCTCCATTTCGGCAATAGTGTTTTATTCGTTAACATCGCTAATATTGACATCAATATGTTTAAATGGATATGCCAATATACCCTTTCGGAATTGGATATTGGTAAAAAAACTTAAAGATTCAATTGGTGACAGTGTCTCATAAATGTTGTCAAAACTACTATGTTATTGTTCTTATCTTTTAATATTTTTTTCTCGAGATTATTAAATATAAAGCTTGAAGCTAGCATTTTTAAGCTTAAATATAAAATGGTACTTAATTATGAATATATTTAGGTTTAAATTTTAAAATTCTTAAAATCTTTTGATAAATATTGATTGCAATTAAATATTGAATTTTCTTACAAACATTAAACAAGAAATAAATTTTCTTTTGTTAATAGGGTAATTTCATAAAATATTGTACTGCACCAAAAAGTTCTAGTAGAATAGTATGGTGAACCATCTTTACCTGTATAGTAAGATTAGTACTTTAAATACTAGATACTTTGGAGGCTTAGTTTTAAATATTTACTCAGATAATCAACATCCTATTGGTTTTAAAATGTAGGGTTTTTTTTTATTTAGAGTATAAATTTTAGGAAACATATATTTTTTTGCTGAACTTTTATTCAACATAGATGTTCAATATGATATATTTAGTTTAATGGTGTTTTCTAATTCCATATTCACACATAATATGATATTCCAATAAATAAATAATCGTATTTTTTAAAGTCAGAATGCAATGTGCTATTATTTGGAAAAATATACATACATAAAAATATATATAAGGATATTTTAGATTTTATTAAAAATTTTATCTTACTATACATCAAGAGGAACAATAATGAAATGTGAAGAATAAATAAATTTGAGACATTCTGCCAACAAGTAATATGCAATCAATGATAACAAAATTATTAGTGATCAGTTAATCATTTTATAAAATAAATTTTTAAGTTGAAAGTTTAATTTTTAATACATAATTCGTAGAATAAAAATGTCTGATAAACGATATCTAAGCTCATTTTTCCATCCACACACAACTATGTAAAATTTAATGCATTTACAGAACTATTATTTCAAAGTATCACAGAGCTTCTACTAAAAAATTCAATTATTATAGAGCAAAAAAAAACCACTTTCAAATTTTTAATAATATATTTTTTTAAAATTCTTTTTAAACACAACTTAATATTGTAAAAAGAAAATGTTTTTAATTCGTAATCAGAAAATCATGTATTTTAAAGTTCATTAAAAAAAAATTATAATTTAAATTTCTTAAGTACAAATGATTTATCAATATTGTGTAACAGAAATAAGACGAACATTTTTAAAAATATTTTTTTTTAATGTGTTGTCTTATTTATTGAAGAATCGTTTATTATAAACAAGTTTATTTGCAAATTAATTTTTATCTGTTTGTAACTAAATACTTGTATTGATTAAAATAAATTTGATTTAGTTGGTATTGCTTCTTGATCTTGGAAAGTTTCATTTTGAGCCCTTGACAAATAGAATTCAATCATTAGTAACCAAGCTACAACTTGGTATAAATTAAAGAAACTAAATTTATTCCATGTTTCTTTTCTTGAGCAACAAATGCTCTTTTCTTCTCAATACTGTTAGCGATATTTATATGTTTTATATGATATATAAAGAACTATCCTTTAAAAATGTTATTTTCGGCAAAAGTAGGTGAAACGAACTTCAGAGATTTACTGAAATTAGTAATTTTTCTGTACCAGAACTGAGATTTGTTTTAAGCTCAAATGTGAACCGATAGCAAGACATTATTTTTTAACAGAATTATTTAAATTCGTATGTAAATGAATATCTTTTTTATCATAAATATGAATGAAGTACATCGTTTAAAAATTTCTAAATACTAATTATTATAATAATTTGAAATATTGCTTTATAGTGAAGCAATTTAATTTTTGTGGATGTTGTTAACTCTTGGAAATGTGCAATTCAATATCATGATTCATGTATAATTATTTTTATTATTATTATACTGCTATTTTATTGCTTCAGATATTTGCTATACTCACAAATATAATAGCCCTAATTTATTAATATAGATCCAACAGATATTATTGTTTTTTTATTAATATTCATCCAAAAATTGATCATGTATATATTTAATTAGTTTGTGTAAAAATAATAGTAGCATTTGTTGACACAGTCTGCAGAGCTTCTAAAAAATTCCTCTGATACATTTGAAAGGTATCATTTAGTATGAATGAATTATATGGTTCAGAGCCTTCAATAGGACGAAAAATAATATTATTTGAAATTTCTTACGGAAGTAGTTCTTTTAAAGTAATCTTTCTTAGACATCACGAAATTTCAACCATACTTTCATTGTTAAACTAAACTAAAAAGGAGGAAAAAAGGAAATTTTCCGATGCTTCTCGTTTCATTAAATCTACGTTATCTTCCTTGTGACATACTTTCTTCATTCATTTTACGATTCTCTTCCGCGTTCCAAAATGGCCTTGAGACTGTTCTCACAAACCTTGGCCTTTGTTTGAATCCAACTTTCCCTCTCAATGAACAATGCCTCACAAATATAAGGAATTGCGAGAATAAGCAGCTCGTTTTGTACTAATTAGTGCAGTGGTTACAGGAGATGTTGGCCAAATACTTCACATGTGGTGGACTGGGTGTGGTTTTTTTAGATTTCTGGTTTTCTTATTTATGTGTTTTTGGCTTTCAAAACGACGTCATTTTTGAAATTTAGGATTGGGTACAAATGTTCTAATGTCCGCTTCTCACCTTGCTGACAACAGAGGCTGTTTTGTTGGGGACACATACACCGACCTCCCTTTAGGTCATAGGAACCATCGGTAAGAAAAAGAAACACTTGTTGCCGGCCCTGTCAGCAGGTTTAGAACTGGTATTTTACTATGTCACATTGAGAGTCGGGTCATATTTCTGTGGAAATATTATTTACTCTCTTTTTGAGTAATTGCAACTCTAGAAGTTTTTAAATGGCGTTATTCAAGGTGTTGAGTTTCGCTACTCATTTTGATGCACTTAATAGTTCTTAAGTATATTAATTGGTGTTGATTACTACGCGCTGAATATGATACTAAATTATTAAATTACTCCTTTCATTGATATTATTTTGGCAGATATTTGATCATAAAATGAATGATTTATTGTGGTTAAAGTGCTTCATATGTCTTGCCTGTGGAATTAAAAAAAAGGACTATATTCGTTAAAAAAGGATGAATTATATTTCAAAAATATGGGTCAGTTTATAACAAAATAGTTATTAAAAAGTGATTGAAATAAAAAAATAATTCAAAATAATATTTTACATGTTAATAAAATAGTAACTAACGTCAAAAGTGTCTGAAAGCAATTTTAAAATTTTATACATAGAAATAACAAAATATATTATTTAAATATGTTATCAATACGAGAAAGAAATGAAAAAAATCTTCCTGGAAATAAACATAGAAATATCTAACTCTTCAATTTAAATTCCGTTTACTTATTAAGTCATTTTTGCGGATCAAAATTATCTCTATTATTAATTTCTTAAAACCAAAAAAAACTCTTAGTAAAGCTTATCAGAAAATTAAAGCGCATAATAAAGATAAAAAGATGGGGAAGTAAGTTTTCTGTGTAACTATATATAAACATTTCTCTCTCTCTCTCTCTTCACACGTTCTCTCAATTATTTAGACATGTTAAAATATTTTATGAGAAATTTTCAGTTAATACACTAAAATCCTGAAATGTTTAGAAGTATAAAGAATTTTTGATTTAATTGTAATAAATTTAAGCTAATCTCAGTTTAGTTATAACAAGAAATGATATTTTAAGAATAAAATATGACATTCATTCTCTAAAATTATTACAAAGATTTAAAAATCTTCAAACGGTATTCGAAATGTACCTTCATGATTTTTGATTCATTCATTATATATAGGCATTAAAGTATTTCCTGACATATAACTTTTTATGATTTTAAAGTTGTTTGACTTTATCAGACAATATATGCTTTAGCTCAATCATTGTTTTATTTCCATATTTAGGTTTTTTTCATGTTAATTCAAAAACCGTTTTAAAAGTAAGAAGATATTTATTTTCAGTGAAGAAATACTATGCACAAGCTTTTATTATATTTAACAACTATTGGTATGATTGCTAAGCAAATTACAAGGTGACGCTATTAAATAAAGAGACTGATGTTAAAAAATATTTTATTTTGATTGCATACATATTTACTTTTTATCACCTTCAATGTGCATCCTTGTTCTATCCCTACAGTGCTCCATGCGAATCTTCCATTGTTCTAAATTAGGGCTGGAAGTCTTTTTATGTCAGCTTCTTTGGTAAGCGTGTCGCTTTCTCTTTCAACGGAGTTCATTTTGATGAAGATTTCATTTTAGGTAAGAAAAAGAAGTCACACGGCTCAAAATCTGGTGAACAAAATGGATGGTCTATAGTTGGGATGCTGTGTTTGGCTAGAATCCTCTTGAAAGGCATTGCGGTGCATTGTCTTGGTGGAGAACCCATGATTTGTCCTTCCAGCATTCGGGTCATTTCTTCCTTATTCTTTCATGGAGTTCAGCAAGAAAGTGAAGGTAGAAATGTTACTGAATAGTTTGATCTTGAGGAACTCAGTGAGGATACATATTTCTATTAATAGCGAAAAAACAATCATCATTGCTTTGAATTTTCATTTGCTCACTCGAGGTTTTTTTTTTTTTTTTTTTGGTTTTTGTTGAAGATGGGCTCTTATAGAGCATGTACTTACGCTTTGCTTCTGGATCAAAAGTAAAAAACCATGATTCATCACATGTTATCTTTTCAATAAGTTTGGCTCATTTTCAATGGTATTCAAAGTGTCAGTGCTGACCTTTTTGCGAGCTTCTTGTTGCTTAAACATGAGAATTTCAGGCACTATTTCGGCACATTCTTTTTGCATGCCAAAATTATTACGTAAAATTTGCCGTACGGATTGTTTGTCAATTTCTACAGTCTCAACAATTGCACGAATACTTAACCGACTGTCAGATTGAACCAGATTAACCATTTTTTCGATATTGTCATGCGTTTTTGACGTGGAAGAGTGATCCGGGGTAAAATCATCTTTAACGTCTTTTCGGCTATCTTGAAAAAGCTCAAACCACTCAAAAACACGTACAAGAGATAAATTCTCATTTCCATACACTTTTTTTCCATAATTTATAAGGTTCAGTTGCAATTTTTTCTAGTTTTAAGAGTTTTTTTTTTTTTTTTTTACTATATTTCATTGCCCTATAGTTAGACTGTATTTTTCTACAAAACAAAAATAATTCTTTTGTGAACAAAGATTACGGCTATACGGATTAGTTTTCGAAAAATTGAAGCACTGCATTTGAAAGAGAAAACTTCAAGCTAAATAGCTGTAGGCTACAGGGGTTTGGCAAATGTGTATTTTTTCTGTAGCAGACGTTAGTCTTTTTATTTGATAGCTTGCGACATAGCCATCCTGTGATGACTATGTCTAGTAGGATCCGCGTAAGCTAGAGGTGTGGGATTATCTAAATGATGAGACATTATGTAATTCTTAACACAACTTTTATTAAGAATAACTTAAATTACTTAATTCTAATTAACAACTTTCTTAAAGTGAGAGTTAACACCCAATTAAACCTTATAATCAAGTCAGATCGCACAACTAGATCACTTATCTTAATTATATTTAATTAACAGTCTAATCTAACTTCTTATACAAAATATTACCTTTTATAGAGTCACCTTCCTTCATAGGTTGAAGTAATACCTATTACGTAATTTTAGATGAGAAGATTCAAACTTTCTTAATCTTTATTATATTTTAATTGAGATGAACGTATCCTTCTTCCAGAGCTATAGGACGACTAACACTTGTTCCGAATGATTCCACACTAAGTTATCTCTAGGCTTGCCGCTCTATCTCATCAAAGCTTCTATCCTTTTAAAGTATATCTCATTTGCATATTCGATCCGTTTCTCTTCTTGGTATTGGGTTGGAAAAGTTTTGCCATTAATCGTGGCCGTCAAAGAACTTAGGAGTTATGTTAGAAGAAGGACGCGAGAGACGTCACAAGCTCACCTTGTATAATATAAATAAGTTATCTTAGAAACTTCACATATGATTTTTCCTAATAGTTAAGACTACATTTGAATGTTTTTTTTACTATGCATTCTAGAAATAATTATTTCTATTAAATTACCCAAGGCATGTGCACAAAACATATTTTATAATGTATATATATGTAATCTAATTTTACATAAAATTCTTGATATTTGTAAGTAGATAGCGATACATCGTGAGACATGCAATATAAAATTTCTTTAAATAATTTTATCGTTATAGACTTCTTAAAAAGTTTGCTTAAAAGTTTATTTAAAGATAAGAAACAATGAAAAGATTTTATTAAAAAATTCATATTAAAGGGAAGCATATTTGAAATAAAGTTCTTTGAAAATGTTTAGGATTTAAGGACATTGTTTTTAAAAGAGTTCGATAGGTATTTTAATTATTATAGAATGCATCTGCACTATTTGAGTAATTAAACCATAAACAGTTGATAATAATATTTTTAAAAACGAAATATTTAACAAACTATTAAGTAAAGTGAAATAGCTATTACTTTTGAATGAAAACTAAATGATACTTAAACAAGCAATAATTAAAGGCATTAGTACCTCGACTTACGCTACCCCGACTTAAGCGAACCCCGAGTTACGCGACTTTCAAATCTCGCTGTTAGTTTTTTTGTTTTGTTTTTGTTTGAGCGCTAGACAACTCGAGTTCTCAAAAAAATCCCCTTTAAATGGCGTCTGGAACAACTTTTTTTTCCTCACTGAAATTCAGGTGGAATCAGTGCCAGTACCTGATAAAATTGGTAATGTGATATAAGAAGTTGTCGATCTTGCCTGGTAAATAAATTTAGAAGTGAAAATCGATGACGTTCAAGAACCGTTGGATGTCCTCAATCAAGAGCTGAAAATTGATGAGCGCACAGAAATGCAGGATCAAAAGCAATACATGGAAGAACTTGAATCTTTAGACCCAGTTCAATCAGAAGATTGATTTATGGTTGGAAATTTGACAGAATACCTCAATTTAATTGAAAGAGGGTTACAAAGTTTAGAGGGGTAAAAAGACAACAATGAGCGTATTTTCTCAACGAAATAAAGAATAAAAATTTATTAGCGTGCTATAAGGAAATTTTGTGGGAGAGAAAGAAATATTTGAGCCGGCAGACTACATTTTTAGATTTTATGAAACCTTTTACATCAAAATAACTTAGGTTTGCTAGTTTATATTTGTGCTTTCTAAGATTTTGTTAAATATTTATTTCTAAATTATTATTTTCCTCCACCTCTATCCCCAATTAAAAATAACTTATATTGATATATTATGTAAAATTACATCCCGACTTACGCGGTTATCACTTAGTCCCACCTATCGTATACGTTAGGGGTATCACTGTATATAAGAATAACTTGCCATTATCAGCGACCTCTTCTTTGAGTATTTCATGGCGTGTTATGACTATATATTGTTTATTAAATTATTGATATCTAAAATTAAGCTTTCAACTGTTTTGACAAAAATTCTTATAGCTTTCGCTTCTTGATTATAAAAAGGACTATAATTTATCAAAGAAAAGTATATTTATTTATTACTCCCCTATAACCGCCACAGTCGATTTCCGTTAAGGTATCCGACTACGTTCGGCACCGTGATTTTGCAAAAGCGTATAAATGGATGATATTTATGATATTTAGTGTCACTTGGATTAGAAAATATATAGAAAATTGTTTTAAGAATAGTATTACAATAAAAAATTATTTAAGTACAAAATTTTGACAAAAAATGAACATTGAATGATTAATTTTCAAAATATTCTCCTTTTGTGAAAAATGATTCTATTATAATATATTTTGCCTGTATATAGCTTAGACCTCTCTACAGAGGCTCAACTAGAATTTTTGAAATATATAGCTTAGAAGTGGATTTACCCATGTTTTACGACAACAGAGGGGACAAATTTTAAGAAAAAAAACGCTGATAATTATTTCAATAGGTTTTAACTCTGAAAATAATGTGAATTTTTCAAAAACCATTGTTGAGCCCCTGTACAGAGGTCTGAGCTTATATATAGGCAAGATATTATTATAATGAAAGCATTTTTCACAAAAGGAGAACATTTTGAAAAAAGGTTATTCTAAATTAATTTTTTGCCGAAATATTGTATTTAAACAATTTTTTTTGTCAAAATATCCTTAAAACAATTTTATACATGTATTCTAATCTAAGTGACTCTAAATATCATGAAAATTATTCGTTTATGTGTTTTTTTAAAATCACGGTTCCGAACGTAGTCGGATACCTTAAACATTCTTGACGGATCTCTATCCATCAGAGAAAACAGGTTTGACAAATTTCAACTTTTTAGTTCTACAGCTCAAAAACGATTTTTTTAATCAAAAACCCCCCCCCCCCTTGGGAGTTGATTTCCACAAAACTCATTCTTAGTGGATATTTATTCAGCAAAGAAATATGTTTACTAAATCTCATCTGTAACGTTTAAAAAAGGCACATTTTTTTATCTACAATACCTCCGTTACTTTTTTGATAGTCTATTTCTGCAAAATTCTCTCTTAATGGATCTCTGCTTATCAAAGGAGACATATTTGCCAAATTTTAAGTCAGTAGGTCTAATTGTTCAAAAAGGAGAAGTTTCATCTATAGCTCCCTTTAGTCCCCTCGTAACAAGAAGAAGAACTCCCCTAGAAGTCGATTACCGAAAAATCCGTTCCTAATAGATCTCTCCTTTACAAAAGGAAAATCCTTACCAAATTTCATGTCTCTTGGTCTAATAATTTTGGAGATTTCGTGATTAGTGAGTGAGTCATTTTTTTTTCTTTTTCATATATAATAAATAGAAATTTTCGAAACAGTCACTATTTGGTAAAATTCCGAGCAAAATATTTACAAAGAATACACAAAATTATATTCAAAAGAAACTTTAATAGCATATAAAAATAGTCGCATAAAAAAGTTCAGTGTCCGTGAAACATATAAGTTTTCTCAATTAACTATACAATACAAAAAAGGGAAACTTTTTACACTTTTCAATGGCTGGTTGTGTTGGATTAAATTATAACCTCATTTTAAAAGCTACAATAAGTGTATTAGTAGCCGACCTCGCGTTATCCTAAATCATAGGCGAGTGACAAAAATGACAATGGAGCTAATGTTTCATTCTCTCCTAATGTCCACATGATGCCGTGTACTATGTCTTTTTTTTAATTTATGATATATAACAATATTTTTAAGGTTAATGCATGCCTGAAATACGTAAGAATAACCCTGATTCTCTAGAAAATACTGTTGAATTTGAGATATTACTATGACGATTACCTGATTTGATTTCCTATACTGTGCTAACTATGGAAATCAATTGATATGCATCCTTTCTGAATCCTTTCAGTGCTATATTCTACGTCCCACAAAATGTCTTTTTGGGATTCATAATAATTAAATTATTCCATAAATAAGGTAATTAAATTAAGGTAAATATGCATTTTAAGTCTGCTATCATCTGTCTTTCAATAACACGAACAATGAAATAGACTGCACCCATGTACAAATTATAGTTTTCTACCATGGAAGGACGATCGCTGAATGAAAATATAGTCACTATCTTTCTTGTGTCCCTGTTTGTATGAAGCTAGGGGTTGGTCTTCATGAGCAGATGAGGCAAGCTACACCGATTTATTGTTAAATCATTTTACTACTCAGACTTGGCCATCATTTCTAACTTTTTCTGTCAACTGAGCATCAACCTAGACTTTTCATTTAAGTAACCATTTTTAAATTAAGATTGGAAGATGCAATATTTTTCATGTTTCTGTTTCTTGGCAATTAATTGTGTGGTGAAGAATACCTAATAAATGAATTTACGGGAAGTACATACGTCCATGTACAAACAATTTTCATCTCATTCTATTGTTTAATCCTAGTAAAAAATTTTCTTGCTTTTATCTGATATTTGAAAAAAAAATCCCAGTGTTGCCATTTTTAACTTAAATGATGAATAATAAATGAATTATAGTAGTAAATAACAAGAAAAAAATAAGTCTATTATTAATTATAATATAAGTTAATAGCTGAAATATATGTATTAATTATAATTTCAAATCAAATGATTTTGAATAGCCATGGACCTAATGTTTCCTACCGGCAACATCGAAATAATAGCGTTCTAAAGCCTAAGTGGGAATAATATATTTTATTACAAACTAGTAAAAACATTTTTATAACGAAGCTCGCAAAAAAGTTGTTTGCTTTATTATTTTTATCTGCTGTATTATAAGGCATAAAATACTTAAATTTGATAGGAATTATTATATCACTCAAAATGCGTCGATAATAATAGGCTTTTAAAGTTAATGTGTTTTGTCCTTCTTTTTTGCTTTTTTAGTGACATATTTCTGAAATTCCTCGACATCTACATATTTCCATGACTCGTAGAAACGTATCTGCCATAAATTTTGCTGCAATCATTTTTTGATTCGAATTTTAGTAAGCAAATTAAAGCAAATTAAAAAAAGCAAACTCAGACAATTTTTTTTTTTTTTTTTTTTTTTTTAAAAATTAAAGGGGAAAAAAAATTAGAGAAAAATATTTTGTTCGGGAAAAAATATGTAAAATCTATATTCTTTTTCATTTTCCATAGGTTTCTTATCAGATGATTTATAAAGTATTTAATATTTTGAATTTTACTATGAACTCCGAAAATTTTTACTACACTAAAAACAATAAATTAAAGAATTGACATAGCAATGTAATTAAATTAGAATATTTATTTATGAGGTATGTATTAGAATATTTCAATTTTTTTAATTTCTAAAAATATTTATTAAGGGTCATAACAATAATTCAAACTCATTTAAAAAGTGATCCTTAATCTTCAAGAATCAAGCATTTTATGATAAAAGAATGCAAAATAAAAAAAAAATTCTTATTCGTAGCAATGTTCAATGAATGAGGTTTTAAATATTAAGTTACATTGGGACCTATCTAGATATTTAGATTAAAATAATAAATAAGTAAAATTACTTAAATGTACGATAAACTGAACTTAAATGGATGACAGTGGGAAATTCATAAATTACTCAATATGGGGTCATTTTATATGAGTTTGATAGACAAATACTTTTCATTTTTCCACAAAACTCTACCCTATAGATCAGCGGTTCTTAAAATTTAGATCGTCGTGGCGCCTCTTTGTGTCAGCTTGACATCGTGGCCCTCAAAATTGACCCCCCTGACTCCCAACACATGGCTGATTGATTTAAAGGTTAATCAATATAGTCCTAAGACTGCCTCTAGTATTTATACAGAGTTTCTCAACACTTCTTTTTTTTTCTTCAAGAAAACAATGCACATCTAATTATATATATATTAGTATTTCAAAATACTAGCTTCAAATAAATAAATAATGTGGACTCAAATAAATCAATAAGAATGGTGCAATTAGATTTGGAAATTGAGATTGATCCAATAGTTATCGTATTGGCCTTCTATGTGAATTCAGTGCTTAATCTTTGCACATTTGTTTCTACTATATATTTTTGAAAATGTTACACATTTTATTAATAGCTATGTAGTTGCAAACAACAAAATAACTGAATTAATATTCTT
Source organism: Trichonephila inaurata madagascariensis (assembly GCA_019973955.1). NCBI lineage: Eukaryota > Metazoa > Arthropoda > Arachnida > Araneae > Nephilidae > Trichonephila > Trichonephila inaurata. The sequence continues at coordinate 743,553 of BMAV01003492.1, forward strand.
GATTGAAGTATATCTAGTAAATATTTTTAATGGGGCAATTTAGTGATCTAGACCAGGATGACACATTTTTTAATTTTTCCACTAGGTCTTCCAGGGTCTGTAAAAAAGTGAAATCTTCGCGGACCCTCTAGAAAGGTTCTGCGAGCCCTCAGGGGTCCGCGAATCACAGTTTAAAAACCACTGTTGTAGATAACTAATTTTTAATGATTCCCAAAAATGAAATTTGAAATTCAAACCCAAAGGGTTAAAAGTAGATATTTTACCTAAATTTTACAAAATCTTTGTGGGTTCCTATATATTTATAAACGATAATTTACACAAAATAATACAAATAAATTACATTTTAATGGCATATAAATTATTATAAAATTTCGAGGTACAAATGGATACTAATAATAAAGTTATTTAAATTATATTATTAATTATAGATAATTTGAGAATTTCGAACATATGAATAATAGAATATAAAAAAAAATATTTAATTTAAAAGTAGTTTATAAATTTAAAAATATAGCAAGCGATCCAGAGGTAAAACATTTGATGATTCCATATAAAGAATACTGTGTATAAAAAAGAATATTTATAAATCAATTTCATAGATGCTCACAATATGGAAAATGAATGATATTTATGCATTGTCCTAAAAGTTTATCTAAAGTAGAGAGAATTGAAATCAAAGTTTCTCTCTCTCTTACAGTAATATATATATATATATAATGCATACATGAAATTATGCTGCGGATAAGGGAATATAACAAATTTGAAGGATAAAATGAAATTTGTAAATCTTTAGCTCTGCTTTAAACTTTCATAGTGCTTACATTAAATAAATGATGAAAAATTTTGATATTTTGATTGATTTTTGAGTGCATAGAAACAGTTAAAGAAAGACAGATACTCAATAGAAACAACTCGCTATACTTAAACAATTCATAATCTTAATAGAAAACTTCTGCTTTTTTTGCTTCTAAATGCATCAAACGAATCTTTCTTAAAATGACAAATAATATTAGAGGAATTTAAAATTTTGTTTAAGCTCTAGTTTTGATTCCAGATCAAAATTTTTAATTTTCAATTTTTAAAAACCATTACGTATGAGGCAATAGCTTCTCTACATTAAATAGAACTCAGTGAGTAACGTGCAAACCCAATACCGTCTTCATTGCCTACTTGAGTTATGTCTCAATAACCTAGTCATGATTAAGTTTGAGAACATCACCGTGATATATAAGTTAAATAGCGCGTTCGTGTTCTGATTTTGGCACAGATAATTGAATATCGAATAGTTAGATTTGCTGCATACTTTATGGAACTTATTCTCAAATATCGCGTGACGCGTGGTGTGGATGTTATGACAAGGAGGTACCAGATTAAAAGTCCTTGTCTGTTGGTCAAGAATACATAATTTCTCCTAATAACCATCACACACCTTTAAAAGTACGTTAGAATTGAAAGTCAGCAAATAATTAAAAAGTATGAACCAAAATCATTAAATATATTAGAAATAATTTTAAATATTTGTATTGTATGTAAACCACACACACAAAAATTGGTAGAGAAAAACTTCCAGAAAAAAAATCGGGATCTCCAGATTTTCACACCAAGGTACATAAAACATTAAAATAACCTTTACTTCTCTTAAGGCATCTTTAACCATTTGATGACCTATGTTGGTAAAAAAGTTTAAATTCATAAATCTTTAGCTCGCAACCTAAAATTCAGCCGTTAAGCTGTAGCTAGCACTAATACTTCCGGAGATTTAAAAAAAAACAATGGATTTTGAACTATGATACCAATTGTTGAAAAGAGCTCGGAAATAGATTGGAATCTGAGAGTCTATCATATATTAATCACGGCAGGATCATCAAGATTCTGATAACGAGAGACTTCAGAAAGTTTTTGAACTGGGAGGAAATTACTTGGCATTTGATGAGTAGTTTGCCTCATTCTCCTTTTCTGACCCAGTAAGTACGGTTTATCTTTTTCCTAGATCTCTGTGCAAAACAGCTTGATGAGAAATATTCCAAAGTTGCGAACATGAACAATTTAAGCAATTTATTTCAAGAATATTTTGTTAAATTAGAGAGTTAGAGATTTTGTTGTTATGGGAAAGATGGTGGAAAATAAAGGTAACTAGAAAAATTATAAAAAAAGGGCTAGTTTTTATTTTAAAAATATACTTTTCTGGTGTAATGAGTTGGCCACTAATTAATAAAGGGGGGTAGATCAAGTATTATTTTCTTTTAGTTATACAAAACTTTGTTAGTTATTGCATATAGCATTAACCCTTAAAATAAATATTGCGGATTTCTTTTTGACATATTTGGGTCTAAAATACATTTCATAAATAAGATGCATTGCATATTTTACAATTAAGATAAATACGGTAATTTTTATTCTTTTATTGATTGCAATAACTTTGAAAACAATGTTATGTATGATGAAAACTATCTTAAGAGAAAAGCTTTCTTCTGCCCCTCTAAAAATAATTTATTATTTTAAAATAGAGCCATCCAAAAATGTGTGGTTATACTTTAATAAATACTTTCAACAAAATATGAGGTGTGATGCATTTTCTTAAGATAAATATGAAAATTTTTGAAATTGACACAAGAGAGAGAGAGTAGAGAGAGAGAGAGAGGGTGGGGAGAGAGAGAGAGAGTATAGAGAGAAAGAAGAGAGAAAGAAAAAAGGTAGAGAGTGGAAGAGAAAAGAGAGAGTAGTGAGAGAGGTAAAGAGAGAGAAAGATATGAAAGTATAATGTTATTTATAATGATAAGTAATTCAGATAACTTTTTGATAAATATGTAATTGTCTTTATTTTTAGAACAATTTTGATTTTTTTTTTACTTTGAATGGTTTGCTCAAAAAGTATATTTCTTACTTCTGAACTCATATTTTCAAATTTTTTTACAGTCATATTTCATTAATACCACAGATAATAAATTAACGCTATCAAATTTCATATAATATTTTTAAGTTTTAAACAATTAAATATTGTGTTCGGAATTCTCAATAACATTTCAGTTTATAAGATGCATAACTTTGCATTCTTTAAGTAATAACCTTTTCTATACATATACAAGATGGTAAAAAGGATATATCGAAACTAGAACCCAAAGTTACAATAAAATGACAAATTTCTCAATAAATAATTATTTATTAATCAATAATACACATTGCACCATGTGCCGAACTATACATTGTACTTCCACTTCCTCCCAAGTATATTATTACCGGAAGCCGCGTGCAGATCACCGTGGAGTATTCGAGACAGCAACATGTTTTCTCGTGAACTGCAGGTGAATGTCTGATGTTTCTTTTTCTCCTGAAGAATAAAAGAGAAAATCAAAGAAAGTCTTAGTATTCCTTATTCAAAGCATATTCCTTGTTTTATTTGTTAAGTAGTATTTTTAATTGGTGGTGACATAAATGTTTTATCAATACGAGAGACAGAATAAGATTTCTTTCAATTTAATTTCTGAAAACTAGTTTACGGACATTATGATTTAATTAAAACCATTTTATCATGATTATTTTTAAATTTGAACTCATCGTTGTCATTTATTCATTTATATTTACCTTTTTTTTCAACTGTTTTATGAGCTAATAATGAATACCAAAAAATTAGTTTACCTAGTTAAGTCTGACTGGGTTGTTTGTTTTAATAATGATATCCGTATCCAGGTCCCTTGAAGTAGACTTTGGAGTATCCTCCATGGCTACTTCCGTAGTTGGTGCTGTATGATCCGTGTCCAGCTCCATGACCATAAGCGGGAGCATGTCCAACAGCATAACCTCCAAGTCCGTGGCTTGTGACGTATCCTCCAAGTCCATGTCCAGCACCATATCCTCCGAGTCCATGTCCACTGGCTACATGACCACTGTGTCCGTGTCCAGATTTGCCATATCCTGAGCTGAGATGACCGTGAGATCCATATCCGTGACCTCCGTGTTTGTTGTGAGATCCATAAGCGTTGTGGCCACTTGCTGCATGAGCTGCAGAGTCATGGTAAGATTTGCTACCGTGATCTCCATAGGAACCATGGTGAGCTCCGTGGTCGGCGATGATGTCGTGGTGGCCTCTCACCTAGATTTAACAAAATAAAATGCACAGTTTTTTAAAGTTACATATTATGTTTTATTATTTGAGTATAAATAAAAGAATTTTCATAATAGTTATTAACGAGATTCCTTTTTAAATGAATCAATTCGTATAATATATATCTTATAAATGCCAAAATTTTGTCTGTAAAAGCTTTAAAATTGTGTACATAAATGTTATTTTTTTTTCTTATTCTCACAAGATTTTACTTTTAAAAAAATGCAATAGTCTCTATAGGAGTTATGTGTGAAAATATGTATTAATTTGACCATATCATTCTAAATTTACAGAAATTTTTATTAAGAAACAAATACTAATGAATTCACACAATTTTCTTAATAAAGTTTATACCAAAAATTTTAATAAAGAGTCAATTCATAATCTATTGAACTAATACTTATATACATAAAATTGAAGTACAGTAATTTTTATTTAGCATAAATATGAAACAAAAGGCTACATAATCCTTTAAAAATATACTCTTAATAAGGAAAACAATATATTTAGTAGAATTATTACACCCTAGTGTATATGTATAAATATTCTCTTATTCAAAAGTCTTATAAATAAATAAATACCTTATCGTAGTGATAAGCCTTTTCATATCCATCACCCTTATCGTGGCTGTAAGATCCAATGTTTTTGTAGTTGCTGTAGTGATCATCATGAGCTCCATGAGCTGAATGGGCTCCATGAGATCCAATAGCGTGGCTACCATGAGAGGCATATCCAGCGTCACCATGATGTCCGTGGCTACCATAGGCACTGCTTCCATGAGCACCATGTCCAGACAGATGGTGTCCATGATCTCCATATCCATGAGCAGAGGATGCTCCATGGTGTCCAAGGAGGGGATATGCTTGAGCAATTGCAGCAGAAAGCAGCAGAGAAGCAACGATGAACTGTGAAATTACATGAAAAAAAAAGTTTAATATAAAATATATTTTAAAGATCAAGACTTCTTGTATAACATTTTTCTTTTTTTTTTCTAAAACAATAATGATTAAGAAAATATTTTCAATTTCAATACACTTTTTACTTTAAATGTAGTTTGTCGTTATTTGATGTATTAAAATATTGCTTTGAAAAAAATTAGATATTTTAAAAAAGAATATTGTGATATTTATTTGTAATTTAAATATTGTTTGAAAAATTTTAACTTCATGTTTTTTGCAAGAATTTTATGCTTAAAATAGAATTACGGAAAACTTCTCCAATAAATATATATTATTTAAAAAACTGGATGAATCATGATAATTCGGAAAATGAAAAGATACTATATATATATATATATATATCCAAAAATTATTCTTCGTTAAGAAAGAAGGATTAAATTTAAATGTAAATGCATGCTAAAAAATAATAGCTGTTCTGATTTTAAAAGTTACTGTAGTGTCAAATGAACTTACTAAAAGAGGAGATTTTTTATGATTTGATATTTTAAAATTAAAAAGGAAATTCTATTTTAAGTAAGAAATATTCCTAAAGTAAGCATATATAAATTTACTGTAAAAGGAGAATAAAATGTATTTGCACCAATACGGGTTTCCAAATTTCTTAAAAATAATAAAATTCAACTTTTTCAAAAATGTGATTTATTTTTACCGAGCATTTATTTAAAATTCAATGTTTGCAATTTAATTATTAAAAAAATACTTTTCAATAGCTGTTACTAAGAATTATTTAATAAATAACTACTAATCATAGCTTTTTTTTTCAAAATTTTACTATCAAATATAGTTTTATCAAAGGAGGCTTAAACAAACAAGAGCTCTTCAAAAATTTGGGTAGGGCTACATATGCGTTGTGACAAATCACTCAAGCAATCAAAATAAGATTGTTATCACTGAACGAAATACTTCAAAATTTTTAAAAAAATTAGGCTAAAATAACTTAAAACAAAGAAATATGCTACTAATACTTAATCTTTGGTGTCAATATGTTCAGTCTACTCTGTATATTCTTTAAACACATTTTCCAAGAATTGTTCCTTGAAGCATTGTTGTTTGAATAATAAATCTAATATAAAAATGCCACTTTATTTTAAATGTATTTTGAAAATTTATTCATGCGTTTCATGAAAGTAACAGCTAAATATCTCTCTGAATCTTCTCTAATCCTTCTTTAAAATTAGAATATTTCAATTAAATCTTGAAGTTAATTTATCTTATAAATATTGAATAAAGTTGCTTAGTAAGAATATAATTATAAACTATTGAATCTTAATTCACTGTCTTTTTTAGAGCTGTAAAATAGTCATTATTCTCAAATTGGAAAAATATAATTAGTCTTTTTATTTCTAAAATTATTTTTCTTTGAAAATTAAAATATATTGAGTATTTAATTAAATTGAGTTGATATTTCCTTTTAAAAGGATGAAATATCACTCAGTATTTTATTAATTTTTTTAACATTGAAATTTATATATAAATATCCTCTAACATATACATTATTCAATATAAAAATAATATGATCTAAGAATAAATAACTAAGATTATATTGCGCCTCAAGCTTTTGAATAGGAAAGCTTTATGAAATTCTTAAAGTTTCAATAACCTCTTTTCAAATTCATATCTGTAAAACATTTGCTTTATACTCACTTCTATTAATGGGTTTTAAAGAGACCCTACATAACTAAACCAATATACAATCAATTAAACTAATTTACAACGTACAAAGCCGCAACCCATTTAATATTTCCTTAAATCCTAATTCTCCTGTAAAATTTTCTTTAAATCCGAACCAACTTCCGTAAAAAATTGACCATGAATACTAATTATCTTCCTTGTAAGTTTATTTTTAAATCCTAATTTATTTTTCTTCAAAAATATTCTTAAATCCTAATTCTGCTGCTAAATAAATTTTCTTAAATCCTAATCCCACCAATAAAAAATATTCTTAAGTTCAGTTATCTTTCCGAATATTTTTTTCTGAAATCATACTGATATTAACTTCTTCGCATTCCTTTCAGTTTTAATTTAATTCTCCACATTTAGTCAATTAAAAATTCTACAATGCGAATCATTTTTTCCTATTCCTCCTCTTCAAAACCTCTATAACTACATTAAAAAATTACCATCAAAAAACTCTACTAAGTCCCTTTCTAAAGCTAAACTCCCCTACAATACCTCTTTCCTGCATGTATCCGCAAGAAACTCCAACAGACCAACTCACCATATTCATCTTGATGGTAAGTCCAAGCACTGAGTTGAAGAGATGTAGAAGAGAGAACAGCACCCGATGTAGTGTGAATGCTTCGGGCGAATGCTCAGCTTTTATAGTTATGTAACGGGGGACCAACTTTGCGAAAGAATAGATAAGCGTTATGTGGACATAAAAAAAAACAAATTAAAAAAAAACGAATAAAAGAAATCTCTGTGTTCAACAATGGCTTGGCGTGGCCGATATGGTGAAAGTGAATACCTGAGTTTACAAATTGTCTCTCCATCTGATCTGTGTTTAAAGGAGGTCAGTTTTTCCGGATGCGGAGAGCAGGGGGAGATAGGCCCATTATGTTACGCTGTTAGATTTACGAAGCCGCTAATACAGTACCATACAATGGAAAAATGGATTCTTGAGATTAGGATGAAAGGGTCAAGGAGGAAAAAATGTATTTCTTTTCGGAACCCCTATTTTTCTTTCTTGTTTGCTCGCTACAAAGGGGACGTTTTACAAATTGTTTTGGGTGAAACTTCCACTAGAGGAGGGTGAGTGATTACTTTTCGAGTATGAGATGGGACGGTGAAAACATAAATAAAGATGAAAGTGTGAAATGAATTTGTAAAGTTGTCAAGAAAAATAATATGCCGTTTTATTTGTATGAAAAATTAAGAAGGGTTGATAAATGTTTTTGCTAAAAAGAGTAGGGAAAAGCTATTTGTATTGGTAAAATAAAAAGAAATATTTATTCGGGTTCTTTAGTGTCAATGGTGATATAATCTATATTTTGAGAAATTTGACCTTCACCTGTGAGCTGTAGCCTTAAACAAATCTTTAAAATGATAAAACACACATGTTATTTATTTGCATTGAAATTTTTCCACCCACAAGTACTTATGAAAATAAATCTAAATATATTAATTAACCTTTAAAAAATATCTTTGTTAATAAATTGAGGTTTCAATACGCTTTTGAATAAAAAGAAGGATATTTTTAATAAACATTTAGAAATGAAACTCAATATATTACTTAAAACTTTAATGAAACCTTATGAAACAGTTAAAAGATATCAACACATTTTTCTCTCTAATAGCTTTTTTAAAGTCTTTCACAATTATCATGAATATTTATTTCGGTTAAAGACATTTATTTCATTGATGAAGCAAAGATGGATCATAAATCTTCTTTTTGTAATTTTTAAGACTTTACTCTTTAGCAGTGAAATTTCTATTACTCTGTGCCTTATTTTACTTAATCATTAATCGTATCTTTGGCTAGCTCTTATAATTAAAGCTGATAATTTATTAATACTTTTAAGAAATTCCTGCCATTGTGTTTTGTAAAATTTATTTGATTCGATCGTGTCAGTAATTTTTCGATAAAAAGGCAGGGAAATAAATCAGATTATTTTAGGTTTTGTGCGATAATTTCATTAAAAAAATTAATTTATCCCAAATTACAAACATAGTTAATTTTTTTGCATGGTTGATAAGACTTCTATGAGTACAATTGGACCCCGATTTAATGAATTCATCGGGACTGAGCATTTTGTTCGTTAATTTGGGGTTATTCGTTATATCAGGGTCCAAACCAAAATATAAATTTTTTGCACTTCCTTTTTGAAAATTCTTGTATAAGCAACTACACAAAAAATATCCGTAGTTAGATTTTATACTCTTTTTATTCAACAAAGCTAAGAACACTATTAGTGAATTGTTACGTACCAACTAATTGGAAATCTTACAATATTGTTTAATAGATTTTTGACAATCTTTTTGATTTCTGATGCGAAAGATTTATATTTCGACAGATAAAAAAATAAAACGTCATTTACCTCCTGCTGTATAAGGTATGTTTTCACAATTTCCAAACAATGTAAAACATTGGAAAATATAACATTTTTAGTAGTATTTTTGCTATCAATATCTGCATCAGAATCGCTATTCATTAGCTCCAACAAATCAATAATTTCCTCAGCTTCAGTTGCACAGGTAGGCAGTCCATCCTCAAAAGTAGCATAATCGTTAATATCTTAAAATATTCCTCTGCGATGTGGGGTATTATGAGATAAGAAAAGAATTTCCTGTCCTATTCAAAACTCACATGATAGGTTACATTCATGACTCCTCTGCACATGTAAAGTCTAATAAAGGTCTGCATCCTTTCCCGTCGAAATTCGCTGCTAATAAGAAAAGTTCTTTTCTATTCAGGGAAAATAAAGGTATGTCATTTGAAAAAAATCCAGTTTCTTTCTAATACGAACTAATAAAAAAAAAATCTTTTCTTCATCTGTTGAAATAATTTGTTGTTTCGGGGTTTATTATTCGTTAAATAAGAGGTTTGGTTTTCATTTCAATCCGGGAAAGAGATAAATACTTTGAATCGCCAAATTTGTTAAATAGAGGATCGGTTAGTTTTGGTCTAATACTAGCTGTTATATTCTGTATATTATTGAACAATATTTTCTATTTTATAACTGCTATATAGTGCTGAGATTGAGTGATCATATACGCAGGTTTATTTCATATAAATCTATCTATTTATTTTTTTTAACGAATAAATTTTGCGATGAAAATTATCTCCTGAATTAATCTCTAATGCAGTATTAAGGTATCCGACTACGTTCGGAACCGTGATTTTGCAAAGGCGTATAAATGGATAATATTTATGATATTTAGTGTCACTTAGATTAGAAAATGTATACAAAATTGTTTTAAGAATATTATTACAAAAAAAAATTATTTAAGTACAATATTTTGACAAAAAATGAACACAGAATGACCCATTTTCAAAATATTCTCCTTTGGTGAAAAATGCTTCTATTATACAATAATATTTTGCCTATGTATAGCGCAGACCTCTGTATAGAGGCTCAACTAGAATTTTTGAAATATATAACTTAGAAGTGGGTTTATCTATGTTTTACGACAACAGAGGGGAGAAATTTTAAGAAAAAAAACGCCGATAATTATTTCAATTGGTTGTAACTCTGAAAATAATGTGAATTTTTTAAAAATCATATTTGAGCCTCTGTACAGAGGTCTGAGCTATATACATGCAAAATATTATTATAATAGAAGAATTTTTCACAAAAGGAGAACATTTTGAAAAAAGGTTATTCTAAGTTAATTTTTGGCCGAAATATTGTATTTAAATAATTCTGTTTATCAAAATGTCCTTAAAACAATTTTATACATGTATTCTAATCTAAATGACACTAAATATCATGAAAATTATCCATTTGTTAATATCACGGTTCCAAACGTAGTCGGATACTTTAAAGATACAATAAAATTTCAAAAATTTGTTAATAATGAATGTTGTTGAAAGAAATTTATCACATTAAAGTTACTGATGAATTTTCAGCATTCTAATAAAATAGTAAAAACATTCATGACATTCTGAACATTTTTCCTTATCTTTGTATTGGTAAGTAAAGTTTTTGTTTTTATCTGAAAAATTATTTAAAAAAAGGAATATTTTACAGTACAGATATGCCTTAATATACTTGTCTCGGGAATTTTAAATCATATTTACAGTTCTACTAATTTAAATGAATATTTGCATCAAATTTATAATCTACTCGCATGAGTAAAATAATTTTATCACCAAAAGTCAAACGAGAAAGGAACAATTTTTTTCTTAACGAAATGAACTAAAAATTAAATTTTACTGAATATATATAAAAGTTTTCTTGGCAATGATTCTAAAATTATACTTTGAATTCCTAAATATGATAAAAATATTATTCTGTTGAAGCTCCCGAAATTTTATATGGATTATTAAAATACAAAATTATTAGGAAGATAAATATATTGAGGTTATTTTCATTTACATTTAAATTCTCATAATCTGTCATCAAATGCATGCAATTGAAACATTGTGACAAAATCAGTAGCATGATAGCTTTTGAAATAAAAATTTCTTCATGTAAGTATAGGGTATAAATGAAGTCAATATATAAGAGATGAGCTATGTAGACTGTGATGACATCTTAATTTTCATAACACTTTTATCAACAAAATGATAATAAAAGTGATAATGATAGTTCTTATTATATTAAAAATAAACGTTTCATTTAACCTCAATTATCATTTTGGGAAGATAAGCTCTTCTCACGAAAACCTTCCTAATCACGCAATGTAAGAGCTCATTTATCTCCATTTGCGTTACGAATGTCGTGATGGATTTCTAACATTCTCAGGCTCTAAAATACATATTACCTACATTTATACACTATTAGTGAAATCCATTACTTCCAAAATTTACTTACTAATAGGAAGAAATATTACACAATGACTTTGAAAACTGACCTTTGTAATGCTAAATGATTTTCGAAATACTTTCTCTTGTGTTGTAATAACTTTTATTGCCCTTTCAACACTCACAACATACATTTTTACAGTTTGAATAATCACACTTGTTCTCTTCTTTGAATCTATATTTCATATTCTGGAATTTCAAGGAACTGCACATACTTGGAAGGACTTATGTTACCAGTCCCAAACATTACATAAATTAATTTTCTCGAGGATGTTTATTATTTTAATGCTTATTTTTTTCTGAAAATAGATATGTAAATATCATGTAAGTATATTAGTTTAAATTAAACAAAAGTAGTATATATTCACAAAAAATTTCAATTACATTACAAAGTTGAAAGTAGCAACTTCATTAATTGAAGATAATTAGAAACAAAATTATTGTATCATGAAAAAATTATTTTTAAATCATATTTATTTTATTTTCACATTTTAGCTCTAAAGCAGTTTATTTTATGGATTAGAATGCTTACAAATTGGCAGCTTTCAGGAAAAGAGTTATAATAGCATACTTGCTTTTTTGTGAATAAAAAGAGATGCTATGCATTTTGCACAAGCATTTTTTTCATATGACATTAGATCCTTCTATAAAATATAATTAAAACTACAAGAAGCTGCTTAAATAACATTTTATTTCGAATGTAGTTGAAATTGATTTTATAATACATTTTAAAATGTACGAAGCTTTGTATCAATAAGGATTTATCCGACGAAAATTGGTAGATGTGATTAAATATTAAATAAAAAATTCTAACAGGATCACAGGAGTTGAATGTTCTATTCAGAAACTACAAGAACACAATAAAAAATTATAATAATGCTTTGGCACACATGCGTCCCTATTGCCAACTGTTATTCTTTTAAGCGTTAAATCACAGTATTGAAGGATGTGTTATCTTAGGATTTCAGGTGAAACATATTTTCTAATATTGGTGAGTTTGAACGGCGTGATCCAGGCACGCACGCGAGCGCGATCAAGGGTACCTTCTCAATGGAATTTATTTGCACTGTAGCGGGAAGAGATCTGCCTTTCACATTAGTGGTAAAGTGTTGGTGAAACACTGTAATTTGCCATGTGCGGAGGTGGGGGTCATTTTTAGAAAGTAAGAATATAAGTCAAAAGAAGGGCAACTTAAGGTATCCGACTACATTCGGAACCGTGATTTTAAAAAAGCGCATAAATGGATAATATTTATGATATTTAGTGTCACTTAGATTAGAAAATGTATATAAAATTGTTTTAAGAATAGGATTACAATAAAAAATTATTTAAGTACAATATTTTGTCAAAAAATGAACATAGAATGATCTATATTCAAAATATTCTCCTTTTGTGAAAAATGCTTCTATTATAATAATCTTTTGCCCGTATATAGCTCAGACATCTGTACAGAGCCTCAACTATGATTTCTGAAAAATTCACATTATTTTCAGAGTTACAATCCATTTAAATAATTATCGGCGTTTTTTTTTTCTTAAAATGTCTTCCCCTCTGTTGTCGTAAAACATGGATAAACCCACTTGAAAGTTATATATTTCAAAAATTCTTGTTGAGCCTCTGTACAGAGGTCTGAGATATATACAGGTGAAATATTATTAAAGTGAAGCATTTTTCACAAAAGGAGAATATTTTGAAAATGGGTCCTTCTATATTCATTTTTTGACAAGATATTGTACTCAAATAATTTTTTTTGTAATACTATTCTTAAAACAATTTTATATACATTTTCTAATCTAAGTGACACTAAATATCATAAATATTATCCATTTATACGCTTTTGCAAAATCACGGTTCCGAACGAAGTCGGATACCATAAGATATTTATTAAAGGGATCATTGTGTAAAATATTATTCAAGTTCAAGTTTCTGCTAGTCTTGCGGGAAGAAGATAATATATTTCTTGTAATTTATGTATGTATAATATGTGTATACATATACATACATGTATATTATAGTGTTATTATAGTGTCTCACCTTCATTCTGTTAATGTAATTCTTTTTAATTCTTTTGAAATAAAAATTATCAAACGGAACTGAGGGGAAAAAAAGGATGGTAGAATTATTACGTTGAAGATGTTATAGCCAGAATGATGGGGGATGCCGTTAAAAACTGTTGATTCGTCTCCTTATATAGTACAAACATGCACTTGTTATTGATATGAAAGTAAGATAAGAGAAAGTTTGTGTTATTCTTGCTAAACAGCTGTGTTATTTGGTTAAGTTCATAACGAGTTTTGTTACTAAGTTCATTGAATTTTTTTTTATAGAACTGATTAACCGTATTTAGTTTCGAATTAATACATCCATCACGCACTGAATTTTGGTTGGAAGATAATTTTTATACTTTGCCAATTTCTTGATCCCTTTACTATGTCATAAAAACCATCCTTGAAGTAAAATTGGAGACATAAACCAACTTAAAATATTAACTTAGAAATTACAGAAACTTCAATTAAAAGAATATTATTCTTTATAATACTGCAAAGCAAAGTAGTTAAATTTTAACAGCTTTGATGTAGATACTTAATTATTCCCTTTTAGTAAACTTCGCAATTTTCTTTCAGTTTTACTACTTTATCTTTTAAAATTGTAAATCGTGCATAATTGCTTCATTCGTTCTCAATTAAACTGATCAAAGAGGTAGGAAGACTGCACATTTACAAAGTCTAAAGCACCATGATACAGAATTTTTCTTCTTATTTTCTAATGCTATTGAAGTTCACACATTTCTCATTTCACAGTCTGAAATTCCCTTTTTTCTCCTTTTCCCTTTCAGTTAATTATGCTATGAATTTTTGCAATGAATATTTTTATATTTAGTGAACAATATCTAATTTATTTCTGAAAATTTAAAAAGAATTCAAATTGATCCAGAAAACTAGTTTCATACGTACAAATTGGAGGTAAAAAAACTTATTTTCACGAACAGAATTCTAGGAACACAATATGTATTTAGACTTTTAATGAGAACTATTCTTAAGTCTAATCAACATAAAGGCCTTGAACAGAATGAAAATACAGAAAAACTGGTAATGGTATCCATTTATTTGAATTTTCTTCAAAAAGTAGTTTATTGAAATTTTATTCGAAACTGTTCTCATATTATTTTGTCTATTTCTATATTTTATATTTTTCAGTAAAATACTAAGCACACTTTGTGTAATATGCATTTTTATTAAATGTTTTCGAAATTTCCAAAAGTTTTCGTCTTTAGTAATTAGTACATATTTTATGCATTTTACAATTAAAGGAAACATATTTCAAAAGAACAAAAAATTTTATCATGAAATTGTGCATGTGTTTCTTAAAGTCAAAAATTTCTTATCTAAGCTGAATTAGAAAGCGAGCAATCTAAATTATTTACGAATCCAGATTGTGCCTGTGACTTATGCGATATACTCATACTTTTCTTAAAATAATTATTTTTAAAGACAAACATTTGAAATATATACCTTTGAAAAAGTGGAGTATGGAAATTAGGAAGAATGAAGAGCAAAGGCATTTTTTTTCGATAAATGTCCTTACAAAACATTTCTAGTGAGTCAAGAAAGATACAAATAATATTCATCGGTCAGATTTTTGATTTTTTTTGTAAGAAATCAATAATGTAAAAGTTTTGTGTCCTTATAGTACATACACACATGGTATTGATATGCGGAAAGAATGATAAAAAAAACGTGTTATTTTTGTTAAACAGCTGTGTTATTGGGTTAAGTTCATAACGTGTTTTGTTATTAAATTTATTAAATATATTTTATTGAATTGATTAAACGTACGTAATTTCGAATTAATACATCCATCACAATTTTGGTTGGAATATAATTTTTATACAGTACCAAATCTCTATACTGTATAACCATCTCAATTTTTATACTGCACGAAATAAAATGAGAGATAAGTTTTCCATTGCATACTTATAAAATGCATTACTTTTAAAATGAGGAATAAAATTTCCATTGGATAATTGTACTTTTGTAAATTTAATTAAGAGAATTAGTGGTCCTCTTTTAGATGATTTCGGTGTACTATATTTTATAATTAACTCAAGTTATACTTCCCTCTTTTTATACATTTAATATCAGAATCTTTATTGCTCAGACACCAAGCTTTGCAAGGGTTTCCGATATTATAAAAATAATATTTTTTTCTCAGAACTAATTAACTCAGCATTTCTCGAACTGTGGGGCGCGCCCCTCTTGGGGGGATGGGACAACTCTTTGAGGGCTTATTCAAAAGTCGAAAACAAAAGATTATTTTAAAAAGTTATTAATTTACTGAAAGCAAACAGGCAAAAATCATTTTGACATAATAAAAAATAAAATACACATTTACACTGATATATTACATTTATAAAAGTATCAGTGTGCTACACAATATATTTTATAACTAATTTAAGAATACTAAGTTAAGAACAAGTTTAATAATTACCGGTGACACCATGAGCTTGTCATATATAAAATTATAAGCAAAAATTATATAAAACTTATGTTGATAATTTGTATGGTTATAATTAATCCCTTAAATGCTGATTAAAAGTTACGTGATTCTCTCTCCAATACCACAGTTTTCCAAATAGGTGCGTGTATGTGATGTATTGGAGTGAGGGGGGGAGAGAGAAAAGGAATTAAAATGTACATCCTCTAAAATAAGTAAATCTTTCGCAAACATTGTCAAGGTCCTTTTATTGCATTCTAAAGCCTTCGGAATAATTGTATGGATAGTAGTGCACAAAATATCGTGCTTCAAAAAGACGTTTATATAAGCCCGGGAAAATTAACGCTTTGGCAGAGTGAGTGAGTGAATATTAACGTCATACTGTTTAGCTACATGAGGGCTTTTGGCGACTCACCACGTAATTTTGAACCATGGTCAAGTGACGTGGACGACACCTGAGCTGGCACTCCCTTCTTCTAACTACCACACCAACGGGAGGACGTTTCATCTCTCGACAGATTTAACGTGCATCGCTGCCCTACACGGCGGGTCTTTAGTGGTGCTGGGCTCGAACTCATGACATGCCTGCCATGGTCCGATACCTTAACCACTGGGCTAAAGCAGCCCCTGCGCTTTGGCTGAGTGAGACGTTTATATACGCCGGTGGCACTTAAGAGGTTAAAGTCGTATCGTAGTTTTAGCGTTAAAGTATAGTATTATTGAATTCAATACATTGTTATTGCATGAGGAGGGCATGATGAAAATTATGATTGAATATTGGGTCGCGAATATTGGAAATTTGGAAAGTACTGAATTAACTGCAAAGAAATTGGAATAAATGACATACAAAGTAGACTTGAAATACATTGTTTTGTTTATCACATATCTTTATTAGTGCTGTACAATTAACAAATTCTCTATGTTAGAAAAGACAAATTCACACATTTTCATGAAACTGTAGATGAAGAAATTTATTATGCAGTTTTTAAATTCACATTAGTGATTTTACATCGTTATTTGCTTACAAAGTTATCAACATTAATTTGTCCCGTATTGGAAACACAATATAAAATTTTAGGATATTGAAATTAGTATATATTTATGAGATAGTATGTGCAATATATTAAAAGTTCATAATTATTTCTTCTTAACCATCTCATATTAGTGATAAAAACAATTGTGAACTGATGCACAGCTAAGTTTAGTCATAAATCAACAGTCACAATGCCTATATTAAAAAAAATTTTACAAAAATTTTTAAATGTAAAGAAAAAA
This sequence comes from Trichonephila inaurata madagascariensis, assembly GCA_019973955.1. NCBI lineage: Eukaryota > Metazoa > Arthropoda > Arachnida > Araneae > Nephilidae > Trichonephila > Trichonephila inaurata. Next base: position 760,849 of record BMAV01003492.1, read on the forward strand.
AATGTTCAAATTTAAGGCCTGATTTAAGTTTTAGAAAATCGTTGCCTCTTGTTATTCTTAGGGTTTTTTTTCTATTATAATTTTTACAAGCTGATGAGCTGTTCTTAGTATTCTGAAAGAACTATACTCCGTATTAATGGTATCTTTATAATGTATTTATATTTTCATTGCTGATACAAAAAAAAGGATACCTTTTTCTACCATAAATCGTTGTATACCATTTCATGCATATTGTAAGATTTTGAAAAAAGGAAAATAATATACTTTTTTTTAATTTATGTGTTTTTGTCTCCCTTATTATTTAAATATAACTCAATAAGAATATTTTAATAGATTAATAATATTTTTTAAGCCAGATGAAAAACTTTGTAGAGAAACTATTGAAAGCATTATAAGATTTTAATCCATTAAGTAAAACTATAAAATTCGCAAATTTACACACTCGAGTTTCATTTTTTAATTTATTCATCATTTTAATTTTCCATTTTGGATGCAAAACCTTTATCAATCTTAAATTATTTACAGATATTTTCCATAAATTTCCTTTTTTTCCACATCTTTAGAATTTTTATGAAAATATATTCACATGTTTGTACAAAATATTTTTTTTAAAGTATTTTAAATTTTATCAATTCTCATGATACATTGTTGAGTTGAATTGCTTCATAAGAAACTCATAAGACTTCATTTCACATAAGGAATTTATCTACTTATTTTCCTCTCAGCCACAGTGCTGTGAATGTTGTGCAAACTCTCTTCTCAAATTGACACTCTCTTCTCAACTCTTAGAGCACAATTTTTTTTCACATTGTTTATCTTTAAGAAAATTTGAGTCTTAACATCCTCAAATAATAACTAAGAATTTATTGCAAAGTTATTTCTATTTTTATCATATTATGTCAGTGGCGGAACGATGAATAGTAGGCAATAGTAGTAACCTTGTAAAGTTAGGTTATTATACTTAAAATTGGTTAAATACGTACTTAGCGCCAGACAGACTCTGGACGCCCTAGAACTCTTCCCCCCAGCGGTGTGGGGGATGAGGGGGTGTACGTTAAGCCTCTGTGTTATATGATTGTGGTAGCTAATCACAGATTGTATAGAAACGCTAGACAACATCCATGAATCCAAAAAGTAGATCCCGAAGAACCTCGTCCTTTTTTCTTCCAAACAACCTAAGATGTGGGACCAGCTCGGAATAACAACAGTGATACTCCGGGAATATCTTCTGACCCTGACGAATAGTGAGTGCTTTTATATGTCCACTAATAAAGCGCAAGAAGGCAGTCTGGTATTTCCTAGGCATAAGATCTTGAACGAATCTCCTGGGTTTTTTCCGAAGTACCGAGGATGACTAGGAGAGGTTCTCCCAAGTTGATTGAGATCAAACTTCTTAAGGGAGGATAATTCACTAAACGTAAAAGACCCAATAGGGATCACCCCCTCCTCAGCCGCAGTTCTGGCCATGAAATCGGGGCTTTCTCTCAATACCATCCATCCCCAAGTAAGATGTGACCCACTGAAAATGTACACTATGAATAGAAGAAATAGATAAAGATAAACTAGATAAAAAAGACTAGAGAAGAATAAAAGACTAGATAAAGAATATTTAGGATATCAAGTCTGGTCCCCATTAGATGCTCAATTGGAAATATGCTGAACTGTAGTACGGATGTCAGTCAAAACCAATCAAATTATCTCCTGCTTCACATGCGAAATGCAAAGCCCTCTCTCTCACACACACATTTTATAACTAATATAATTACATTAAAAATAATCGCACTAAATGAAAGACCATCTTCTAAAATTAGTATCTACATATGAATGAACATATACGTTTATAAAGAAAATGGCAACTTTGTGGCGTTCTAGCCAATAATTGCAGATTCCTTGAATTGACAAGCTAACCGTGACTGTAGATGGAGAATAAAAAGAAAGACGAACTTGGACATCCTGCCATTTCTTTTCCAATCCACGCATTGATTATTTGGTGATCTGCCTTGATGTTTTTATGTAGTTTCCTGTTTTTAATTTTTAAGCATGAAACTAAATAAATTATTAGTTAATTTTTAAGAATGTTTTTATTTCAGTATTTGATGACAAAATCTATCTGGAGTTCACCCAAGTTCTACAAATTCATTGGCTCTATATTTTTTAATACCAAAGTAAAAAATGTTTCAGTGAAAGATCATTATACCCAGAAAAAAATTGCAAGGAAATTTATACAAATATTTCAAGTATAAAAGATGTAACAACCCGTACACTTGCAAATAAAAACAATTAAAATCTAATGTAGGTATTGATGATATCACGAAAAGTATAAAATTCTCATATAATCTGAAAACGAAAAAAATGCCCAGCAAGGCTATTTTTTAAAAAAATTATCAAGTGCATTAAAAATTAGTAAAAATTTTTAATTTATTGTTAATTAAGATGTTTAGGGACAAAGCATTCGTATTCCTCTCTGCTTCTTAAGTAAAGTATAATATCCCACTCCAGTTCGTAGTACGTTAAAAGTAAGACGGTGGGTATTGCAGAATTTTTTGTACACGAAAGACATTACAAAAATTTATAAGTATTTATATTTTGTACAAGTAGCGTTAGTATCCCAAAAAATAATAAAAAACGTTGTGAAACCATATGATAAGATAGCTGCCCGCAAATATATAAGCGTTGCACTTCGAAGTAACGTGAGATCTTTTGGCGATGGAACTGGTAATTTTGAGCCCCAGTCACATTTGATCTCACCAATCCCTAACTTCCACATCACACTAACAAGAGGACTTCAGGCTTAGATAGATTTAACGCACAGCAACCCCTCTACATGGTGTCACTTTTGTGGCATCAAAATTCAAACTCACAGCTCGATAAAAAGAAAGAATACCCCGAATTCGCAGTAATGAACCCTCCGTTAATGCAACAACACAGATATCGTAAGAGGAAATGTTTTATTTAATTTTACTGTTATTAAAAATGTATACAATCGTAAATCTTTATATATTAAAAAAACATATATCAAATAACACACATATATTTTAAACATATATTAAAACATATATATCTACATAATATTTAATAATTTTATATGAACCGATTACTAAAATATTGCATTTTAATCTAAGAATGTTATAAAAGCTCATTGGAAAAAAGTATTAAGAGGATTTTGGAATATATATATATACCCCCTCTATATCTCTCACTCCTAGGATATACATGTATCCAATTATCATCCAAAATAGAAAACTAATAAGGAAATTTCATTTTAGTTTCAAAATTAAATAATTAAAATAATTAATACAGATCCAATAAGTAAGAAAGAGTGAGAAAATGCTAAGCAAGGTTATTACGTAATCATTCTTTTAAGTAATTAGTCGATTAAAATAAATCTTTGTGTTTTAAAAAGAGAATGTGATTGCTTTCACAATTGATACTGAGTAGCACTTTTAATGTTATTGTTTCGCATTGCTAAATCTTTCCTACATTTTCGACTCTACAACCAGACGGAATAACAATGCAATCATTCTAAACTAAATACATTAATAACTCTGACGATTGTCTTACTTCAAATATTGATCTTAAATCATGCAACAATGTGTTATTTTTAATGGAAAACTGTTTTGACATTGATATTAATTTGGTTGTTAAGTATTAAATCTGTTAACTCTTATTCAAAAGAAAGCAGGTCACAGCCGTTTAGAAAGTACTAATATCGTACACAGAATATTTTATAATTTAAGAAATGAATTGTTTTTTTAAGAATTAAAATTAAGTTTATAATTTATTTAAGCATAATTTGAGATGCATATTCAAGGCAATCATTCTAATTAAAGAATTTTGATTTAGTTAAGTTTAGGTATAGTATAAAGTTTAATTATTGAAACAAATGTAATTGACTAAGATAACAAAAAAAAACTCTGTTAGTCTCATTCAAAGATTACTACACTAATGTAAATGTACACCTTATTGGTTAATTTCGAATTGAAGAAGTCTGAATCTTTTCTTTCCAATTTCACGAAGTCTTGAATTTCTGTGAAAAAAATATATTTCTAAAATCCGTATTGTTCAATTACATGCAGACATCACAAAACTTTTTTCCATCATTTTATTAAAAAACCAAGCAAAGCATAGGACAACTACTAGAGCAATTATAAAATAAGACACACAATAACGTTACATAGAGTAATCGATTGAACAGAATTAAATCAGTACAAAAATTATCGTTGTCAAAAGCCCAAACGAAATATAATTACCTCTTCGACTATTTAAATTTCCCCCATTAGAAAGAGAAGATGCGCTTAAAATTCCCTTTCGTAAGGATTACCAAGAGTCTGTAGCTTCAGTTGCTACAGTGTAAATAATGAACATTACGATATTATTTAATGTTCATAATTTTATTAAAGTAAAGTGGATTTTTGAAAAGGGAAAAGTTACTAATAATAATTTATGATCTTTATGAAATTTAGCATTTCTTAGAATGAAGAAAATAGTTAGCCATATGAGAAAATAAGTGCAATTTTTTAATTTTACATCATAATCAAAAGAGTTGAACATGAAGTTTCTAAATGAGCATCATTGAGGACTAGTAACACTTTAAGTAAATCCTTAGTTATGAGTTTAATCGTTTTATACGACTTTATTTACTACTATTTAATACTTTTGTATAACTGTACTGTAAGGCAAAAATAAAAATTTTACATTTCTTCAGTATTTTCAGCAATAATCAATAAAATAAAATAAATATTTTCCAAAAATATAGCATACATTTCTTAGAAGAAAGAATCATTTCTTAGAATATTTGTAAGGCAAGCCTATATTTTGTAAGATACAAAAGAAGAACAAATGACTATTATGTTACTGCACTTCAATGAAAGCATCATTTATTGTTATGAAACATATAACTATATGGTAATAACTTACCGTTTATTTTACTAAATAATACTGTGTTAAGGCAAGATACATTTGTGGAAGGAAATGGCAGTGAATGGAAGCTATAATTTAAGTGCACGATGAATGTTTTTCTTCTGAACTAAGGCATTATATTTCTAGGATCAGGTGGCACTTTGATAAAAAAAATGAATTATAAAAATTTACAAATGTACTTTGTTTATTGAAATTTAAAATTACCGATTTATATTGTATCGCTGAAATTATGCAACTTTTATTTTATACTTGAATTCATATTTAACCCCTTAAGTAATCGATTTTTTTGCTCAAAACGTTTTAAAAAAAAAGGTATATTTTTGATTGCATATAAAATAACATAATATTTAACAGAATGCAAAAAATGGAAGAATTTTATTTTAATTTTTTCAATTTTAAAGTTTTTACACTATTTTAATTTTATAATTGTTTAACCCCTAAATGTTTGCTTTTTATAAATATACTCTGCATGCTATGGAGAATATTTCATACATCTTAAAAGAATCTCTCTCATACTAACAAAAAAATTTCATGTTCGTACCTCTTTTTTCAAACGGTCGAAGATTTTGTGTGTGAGCATATGTATATGCACACAATTTGAAGCATGGTGAAATACTGTCTTTCATTGCAATGGGGACAGAGATAATATCGGCCTTTTTGGATTATCTTTCCATTTTCATTTCTTCTCAAGTAACAAATTGCACATTGCCTTGCCAACCCTTGTTCCATAACGAATACTTTCAAGAATCTAAATTCCTGCCTTCAATGAAAAATCCCCGCCTTCACCACAAAAGAAATCCTAGACGAGAAGTATTTCAGTATCATGGGCAAATTGTATCTCTTAAAAACAATAGTACTAATAATTTCATAATAAGAATCAAAAATGTGTGCAAATCAAAGACAGAAAAAAGAAAATATCAGTGCCGGTACAGCGTACGGGCAAACCGGTTGTGGCCAGCTTTTGGTAGCCCGTACGGTGTATGGGTAAACCAGTTATGGGGTTAAAGAATAATTTATGAATAAAAGTTAAGTGTGCTGTATTTTATCAAGCTGTCTCCAGAGTATACAGAAATCTTGCGGCGAATTTTGGGATTATTACATTTTGCTAAGGCTTTCTAACTCATTCTGTACTTCAGTGAAACCAGAGTAGATTTTCAGCCTGTCATTATTTGCTTTTCTGAAAATTTGCTCCATATGGGAAGTATGCAAAATGAAGATAAAAATATCAATAATAGCTGTGAAGCAAGAGAAATAAAAAACGCATTACTTTTAAAAACTTCTCTATTCTGAACTTCCTAAAATAGAAACTTTTCCCTTTCATAGACTTAAAATTTTAAATTCGGTAATAATGTCTCATGAATATTATACAATATATATGCAATGAAATAATATTAAATTTAAGCTATAAAATTATTTCTACAGCTTAACTTCCAATCATCTGTTTTTCAAACAAGTTGCATTTTTTCCAGTTAAGCTGGTGGATTCATTTACAAATTTTTTTATAAATTATGTTATAAAAACACTGTAGGTTTAAATATTTTCTACTATCATTAACAACTTACTTCAAGTTCTTATTAAATTTTCATACAAAAATAAAATTTTAAAAAGGATAATGGGCATGCAATATTAAATTATTTTTCTTTTGAAATAAGGCTGTACGAAGACTATTAGTTGCGCGATTATCAGACAGTGTTTTTGGGTAATGCACAAGTATTAATGCAAGATATTAGTTTTAAAAAAAAGATTATATAGACGTTATACCTTATTTAGAAATTGAAGAATTAATAAATTAAATTCACACAGTATTTATAAACTTTTCATCTCGTCTCACATTGCTTTCTAAAATATATTTTTGTATAAAAATGAATTTATTTTGAAATGTAATGATTTAATTTTTTTTAAATAAAATACTTAGGGATACATTATAAATTGTATTCTACGTCTTTGAAAATATTTGTTTAATCCACAAAAGGTATAAATTAAAAATGTCCACACACACACACACAACAAAACTGCTAATAACATGATCCAGATTGAATTATTAAGTATAATTTGGATCTAGAGCTGCAGAGAATATTAGTAATATGTAATAATTTTTGATCTCATTAAAAGAGAGATATCGATTTATTAGCCGATCTCTCCACTTTCTTATCATGATATGGAATGCTTTTTTTTTTAGCTCAATTTAGTTTATTTATTCATTCACATTATAAATCTTCAGGAGAATCAGAACAATAATTCATTATTCGATTTGTGCATAATAAGACATGAAACTTGAAACTTCAACACTATGCAATCACGACTGTGTTCTAGACTAGGAGTCGGCAACTTTTGGCTTGCATGCCACATATGGCACGCGGAATAATTCTAAGTGGAACTCTATACCATTCTACACCACAAAGTTATGGGATAAAATTGAACAGCTCTGTCTCTCTTCTTTACGCCTCATGCATTTTTATTTAAAGGCTATTTCTTACTTTCAATTCTTTAGAATAAAACGATTCTGCTGAATCTGCTTGCGTTTAGTTTGTGGGATTTACGTAAGAAAGACAATATCCTCTGTTTAAGTATGACTCATTCTTAGCGTTAAATATTCAATTCAAATAAAAATGATAGTGTAATACTTGTAAAATGAAACGTCATTTATTGTTGAGTCGTGAAAGAAATCTTCAGAATTATTGAAAGCAAAACTTACGGAATTATGTAAAGATCTGGATGACAAATCTATCGATAAATCAAAAGCTATTCTAAATTACTGTATGAAATTTCTGGAACGATTTTGTTTAAAAAAAGTTGCATGTACTCTGCTTTTCGCTTTTGATTCTAAATATAAAAATGTTTCTCATATGAAATATATTTTAAATACGCAAAAAGGTTGCTTAACAATTGAACATTTAGGACCACCTGTGTGTCGAATTGAAATTCACAAATTATATCCCTGATATTGTAATATTAAGTAGAACTTTGTTGGGACAAAGTTCGCATTAAAATTAAAATTTTTTATTTATGTTGGAAGAATAGTTATATTTCATGTTGCTTATTTTTATGCTGATAAAATCTTCAAATGACGCATAATTAATATATAATAAAGCTTTAAATCTGTATTTTTTATCTCTGCTCCTTGCTTGCATTTCAGCTGGAATTGAATTGTTTCGAATATTTCCTACAGTGTTTTACCCTAGACAAAATTGGTATATTGGTTTACCAAACCTAAACTATGTTTGCCGACCCCTGTTAGAGAAGTTCGGCAATTAAAGAAGTGTTTTGATAAGGAAATATTAAAAAGTAAGATATCTGTATTAAATATTCGTACGTGTAAAAGTTTCATCAAGTTTATCCTTATGTTTTTCCAACCAAGTTAAGTATCTGTGCTGTCAAACACTAAATATCTGTAACATTTTACTTTCAAGTATCAGATATATATCTCATTTCCTCTCGCCACTTCCTTACACTCGTCAAGATCTCTTACAATCAGAATGTCGGTTTCGCCTCTCGATTCATTTGTTAAAATCAGTGTTATGCTTTCATTTATATCTATCCATCCATCTTCATGACCTAGTGATTCTCACTATCAGTTTGTTAAGGTAACCTCTCAGATATTATCAAAAACAAGGGTTTTCTTCACACATGGTTGAATGTTATTTGGAGGAGAGTGCCTTACCCTTAATGAATGCCTGCGCTTCCGTTAACTTCTCTAGTAATCTCAAACAATAGGAACTTCCGGTGAATGAGCGTGATACAGATGCTTTAATGACTGAAAAAGGGTTAATAGAGCTTCACATTCCAAATCACCTACGTCCTTAATGTGTCAGTCTTTGCGCGCTCATTATCATTTTTAAAGTTTATTTGTCTTTTCATTTGTTTAAATGTGCCTCGTAAATCTCAAGGTATATTGTTTAATCATATGTAGTCCAGGCTTCGTAAAAGAGTGAAAAAAAAGTTGTATATAAGAAGGGAAATATGGGCATTTTTGTCTGCGTGCAATGAGTGAAATTCAGTTATGAGAAAGACAATATAAAATAAATCCCGTTTGTTGAGGATGCACTGAATTAAAAAAAAATGTTGAAAATATCAGCATTCGGGAAGTTTAGCCAATATTACTGCGAGAATTTTTATATGTCAGCTAGAATATCACAGCGGAAGTTTACTACACATTGCATGCACAGTTCAATATTACACAAATGTATATAGCATATAATATTTAAAATGAGAAATTACTGCATGTTAAAATATAGTTATTCATAGCAATGTATTCATTAGTTTGTGTCGATATACTATATATAATTTATATGTTACCATAGTTAAACTGTAAAAGACCTTGACATGCATATGAATCGTAACACGCTAACATTCAGGTATTTACATACCGCCAAAATGCATCGGAACTCAAAATTAAAGTAAGTGTTTTGAGGACATTTTGTTTATTTCTTGCAAATTAAATAGCTATACAAAATAAATAACACAAAATAGCTTAAGACAGATAAATTGCTCATTGATTTTGCTCACATTAAATATCATTAAAAATTAACTGAAACTATTTAAAATTTTAATCACATTTTATTGTATAGCTTATTATAGTATGTTCATGTTTGAGGATCGATTTTAAATTATTTTTTAACCAATTCTGAATCAATTATTTTTTAATGTTACAACTAAGAGATAAATATTAATATAAATACTTGAAAATTTGTTTGCTGCTAGAGTAATGATCACCTACGTTAAAAATATTAATTCTTATACTTAAGAAATCTTATTTGTGTAACTGATTTCTTGTTTATGAGATTACTATATTTTTTTTACATAAAGATAACTAAATATTAATATAAAAAACTCACAAAAAAGTTTGGTTAGGAAAAATAATAAATAAGAAAAATTGCGAGATTTTTTAAAAATTTTCTCTCCCATAAAATTTGAGGCTGCTGATTTTGAAGCCCATACAGACTGTTGATTCAATTAAACAGTTTTTAATAGACAAGAATCCGAAGAAATTTTTAAGAAACAAATTAAATAAAAACAGTTTTTAAGTATAAGAACTTACCTTACCTATTATTGTTATTTTATTTATACTAAAAGCATTCGAATGTGAGTAAAATTTCAAAAAATTAACAATTGCTCTTAATAAAGTGTTTCTCAAGCTCAGTGGCGCACCCCCTAGGGAAATAAAGTCGAAAATAAAAAATTATTTAAAACAATTATTAATTTACAGAAAGGAAGAAAAACAAAGTTACATTCTGACATAATAAAAAATGAAATGCGTACTTCCATTGATATAATACACTTATAAATGAATCCATATTGCATAATGTATATTTGATCATTAATTCCTCACTACTAAGTTAAGAACAAGTTTATATATAATAATTACTAGTGACCCTATAAGCTTATCATATACAAAATTCAATACGTATTTTGATAATTTTCACAGTTTATAATTAAAGTCATATTGTAGATTTAACATCAAATTACATTATTACTGAAATAAATTTATTGTTATTGTATGGAGGGAGGGGGGTGCGATAAAAATAATGAATGAAAATTGGAAGGCAAATATTTAAAGTTTGAGAAACACTGTCTTAATAGATGATTTCTGTAAAAACTCTCCGATCAACCACACCAACGGGAGAATAAGGAACCTCTACAGATTTCATACGTATCTATTCCCTCTACATCGTCTTGTCTTCAATGGTACCAGGATTCAAACCCACGATCCTCAAGCCACGAGTTCGTGACCATAACCAATAGGCTACGGCTGAGCCATTTTGATTGACAGAGAAATATATTATGCATGTACTCAATCGATAGCCTTGATAATACCTCTATGATAGCCTCTATATTAATTTTCCTATTTAACCAATATAATGCACAATTAATGACAAGGACTATAAACTATTATCTCACATAAATCCAATGCAGTTTATAGTACTCGATATCGACTTTGAACGTGAGGAAAAAGGACCTTTGCCTAACTGCTCTTCGTGCTATCGCTTTGAAAACCATTAATATCCGCTATCCACCTGATGAGTGGCTTCATATCCACACAAATGGTTCTCTTTTGTATTTCACCCAGGGTGCTGGGGTTGGAATTTTCTGTCATCGTATTTCCTTCTACTCTCATGTCGACTCTCATGCGTCTCATTATGACATTGAAATCTATGCCATTCATTTGACCCTTCATCAGCTTTTTGCCCATCTCTTCACTCCTGATAAAGCTGTAATTTTATCATATTCAAGTTCTGCTCTTCAGGCCTTGGCAAGTAACCAAGACAAAGTTCTCGAGTCCAGGATTGCAGGGAGCTGCTGCGCAGAATTTCAACAACGGTTGTCTTGGAAACGAAATGGAGGACGAATGGGGGGAAACGAAATGGGGGACTTTTTCGCAAAAAGAGGCACGGATATTCACCAAAGATCTACTACAGACCTGGCTCTTCACTCAGCAAAACTTGAAATTAATAGGATTTATAAGAAATGCTTTTGAGATGCTTCTACCAGTGCTGTCACAAATAAATCATGGAGGATGCTAATAAAACCTAACTGTGTCTCGGATTCTCCTCTTGCTGCTGTGGCTGAGTTTAGATTATTGACTAGACATGGCCACCTTTGTGCCCATTTGTATCGTTTTAATCTGACTGACTCCCCTTTTTAGGTTTTGAGTGTTTCTGGACAAGTCATGGACGCTTCTCATCTAGACGTGTGCTCTGCACTTATGAGTTTGGACTGTATTGTGAAGAAATATTGGAGAGCTCGTTGCCTAATTACCTGATGGTCAATGGCTAGGCATTTGATAAGTAAATAAATAATAATAAGTAAATAAAATAATTTTCCTATTTTTTTATCTATCACTAATCTAACAGATTTTAGCAGCTTATAAATAATTTATTTAGCATATTATACGCTAACATAAAATGACAAATTAATTAATTTCTAGCAAATATGTTAATTTCAGAAATTTTTTAACGAATGAATTGTAAAATAGTAACTGCTTTTAAGTAACATGAATAAAATGGTAGATATCAATACATATTATTTTGAAATTAGGTTGTAGTACTTCATCAGACTAATGAAGGTTATTCTTATATTGAGTGTACAACAAATGAAAAATTGTCAAATAACTATTAATATAATATAAACGGAGAAGGAAAAATTTATATTTTTGATAACAGCTAAAAGCACTAAACAATATTTTTTTCATTAGGATCTTCATCCAGAAAATGTTAGTTTATTGATCCAAAATTAAATATTAAACCCTTCATTGTTATAATGCTACAATAAAGGTAATCTTAAGTTTTTTATGAAAAAAAAATTTGTATAATCCTTAGAAATAATTTTTTAAGTGAACATTATTTTTCAATTAAATTAATCTGACGTTTCTGTGGAAAAAGTCTTATTAAAAAATTTTTTAAAAAATGATCAGCGATTTCTAACAATAATATTGAAATGAAAATATGTAGTGAAAAGCATTTTATTGTAAGCAAGAATGACATAAGAAAATCTCTTTTAACTTGAAACCAATGACATCAAATTATTCCAAATCATAGCATAAATAGTCCCAGTTACATAAGTCACACATCAGCTTGGTTATCATTTTAAACATACTTCTATAATATACTTTTAGTGTTTTCAACCTTCAAATTTTTCTAAAATATTCTGTAACGAATTTTTTTTGTTAAATTCTAGTAGAACTAAGAAAGAAATTCCTTCAGCTACAGTTTCTAAGAAGTATAATTATTTAATCTTGTTGCGTGTGTATCTGCAAATTTGACCAGCATGGAAGGGTCAATGAAACAATGCAATAAGTGTTGACAACTTTCGTTTAAAAAGGATGATATAATAGCATTTAGATAACGATAATTTCATTTCTTTGGTTTTCTCTACTCATATAAGACAAGAGAATTCTTATCCTGCTTTCATTAACATTTAGAATAATTTATTTTCCTTTTCATAAAATAAAAAGGCAGCTTATCCTCTCTATTATCTAGCTTTACGTAGCAGCTAATTTTGATGACCATGCGTGATAAATCCAAGTGACATGTTAAAAGAAGCATTCGAATTAATCGTAGAACGTAGCTCCAATTTAATGCACACAGACTCTTAATATTCTAAATAAATTAAGAGTTGGCAAAGAATGAGCAAATTATAAGGATAATTATTTAATAATTCACTTGTATTTTGTATCTTCCGAAGATTTTCAGAGGAAAATTCGAAATTCTTCGTAATTTCCTTCAATTTAAGAAAAATGTTCTATTGCAGAAAAACATTATACCATAATAATAATATTAATAATTAAAATAAAGATTCATTTAAGTGGAATAATAGATGCTGTGATATGTTTCATGTCAATGAATATACACAAGTTTGTAGATATTTTTAATCATTAAAATTTATTATAACGAAGCATATCGTTTGTAATAAAGAAATAAAGTTGAAAATAAAATTTAAAAAAATAAAGTTAATTTTTTTAATATGCATTTGTTAGGATAAAAACTAATTTTCAAGCATGTTTCTCACAGGGGACCTGAAATAAAAATTTCTGGAATTTATAATTTCAAGTCTATATTCAAACGAATACAGTATCAGATGACAGTACTAATTTTAAATTATGGTCGGCTGGGTGGCGTGGTTGGTTTGTCACTGGCCTTCAGTACCCAAGCTTGCGGGTTCGACCTCAGCCCAAGTCGATGGATTTTCATGATGCAGAAAATCGACAGTAGCCATGTAGTATGATTATGCGGCATGTAGAAGATCCCTAGGAAGGGTGCTCTAGGCAAAATTAAATCCTAGCACAGGTTCGCATCGTCAGAGCTCAGGTGCCTCCCTCAAGGGAGAAAACTGGAAGTCAAAATTACTTGCGGCAATTGGTATCCGCCTATATGGCACTGCACTAAAAAGAGATACCTGCTTTCGGTGTATGTACTAGGTATATTGATGAACTCTGTGAATAACTGTTCATAATCTGCCATTAGAAATAAAAAAAATTTAAAGGATCTTCATAAAGCTATAATGCCACTGCAAAGATATCAAACTCATTTTTAATTGATCTTAAAATGCAATATCGGGAATATTTATATACATATTTCCTGTGTTACTTTAGTTTATATATCTGTTACCAGTATTCATTGCACTTCATGTCTGTAGCATGTACATAAATAATTTCGTGTATACAGGAATAGCAATGCTTAACCTAATTATCATGTCTGGTTAGTCAATAATTTAAACTAAACAATTTATTTCAACATCATTGATATGTAACTAATTATATTCTAAATTTAATCCAACACATTTCCGGCCACCATACCAAAATGTAGTCCTTAAAAAAATCTGTAAAATAGCTATCGAATAAATTGTGTGTATATTTTTGTGATTTATTTTGAAGTTATTTTATTTTGTGAATACATTTATTACTTGCTTTTCAAACAGGTAATTGAATTTGTGGAATCACCTCTCTAAAAATGTTTTGTGTAATAGATTTATTGATTAAAAAAATCACTTTACTTTAAGTATATATATATTGTAATATAGGATGTAATTATCTTATTATAATTACCTATTTATTTCTGTTAGATAGTTTACTGTTAACTGTACAGATATACAAGTTATAATTTCTAATTTTGCCCTAACAAGTTTCCAGGAACTATATAAAAAGATATTTTCATTATAAAATCTGCATTAAAAACCATCTTCTAGACTTTTTGGGGTAGGTAGAATTAAAGAAATTTTTGATTATGAAGTAAGATATTTTATTTAAACTAGTTTTAAACAAAAATAAATTTAAATTTCATCAACTATCAACTAACTTCTATGAGAATATTTTTGTGACTTTAAAAGTATATAAGTTATTTTTTATTTTGTTGTACTTATTTTAATCCGTAGTTTTTAAACAGATAACAAAATCGAGTAGGACTCTCCCTTTTTAAAAGATTTTCTACACAAGATTGATGATTTAAAAACCACCCTACTCCATTTCTGCACAAAATTTCTCTCTAAAATGTTTGTCTTATTTCGAGAATTTTTCAGGGTGTGGTTTTTTCCCACCAAGCAAAAGATTTTTGATTTCCTTCAAAATTAAAATCCATTTTCGCATTAGAACTCTTAAGTTGTCCAAGTTATTGCACCTGCACTTTTGTTGATCACATATTCGAAGTAAATATGAATAGAAGTTCTTGACTGAACAAAACGTATTGGGTGATATGACGCAATGAAGGTGAAATAGCGAAAGAATTGTTGCAATGTCCCTCTGTGTATTCAGACATAAAATAGGGTGTGGCATGAAGAATGAATTTTTGCGCAGTAGGTGAGGGAACAAGCTTTTCTAATGGGCCTAAATAATAGTTTACAAACACTTGACACTGTTCTATATCGTTATGAAACTCACTTCCTATTACTTCAAGAATGTATACTTTATTGTTCACTAAGAAAAGGTTAAGATTGTTTATGTCCGATTTAGGGTGCACGAAGAAATGATTCGACTTGCCATTTTATAATAAATTAATGCGTTTTTTCTTAAAATCAGAATGTAAACAAATCTTAGAAATATTTTGAAATAAAAAAACATGTATATTTAAATCAATTAATAAGCGATACATGTTTCAATTTGTTAATATATTTCTAATATAAATCTGCAAATGTATAAAGCAAATTATTAGTTAGCACAGGGAAATATAACCAATTATCTAACTCACGAAAACATAACTGAATCTTAAAATTAAATGTGAACAAACGAAAAGTGAATCATATCAGAAATTGAATTGATCACCTATCAATAAATAAACGAATAATAATTTAAAAAACTATCTCTTATTTTTATTTAGCATATGAGCAAGTTAGAAATTCTGTTATAAAATCATTTTTAATAAAATATTATTTCAGTTCAGAATGAAACCTGAATTGAACTGGAGAAGGCCCTGTTATCTTTGCACCAACGACACTCTGAAAAGACTTTCTGGCCCTCTTGAAAAGTAAGAGTTTTGATGTGGCCATTAAAAAGAACCAAAGAGAGAAGAGAGAAGAACCAAAATAGAACCAAAATAGAGTTACAAACGGCTATCTTAATCCAATTAAATCAAATTTCTCGAAAAAGAAAGAATTAATATTCCATTAGTTGGGCAAACATTTGAACTTATTTATCTTTTTTGAAATTCACAACGTAAAAGAAGGGCCAATTGTATATTTCTAATATACAATTATCAATGATATATCAATTATATATCATAGATATATATGTAAAGATAGTTTAAGAAGTATTAAATATAAAATATCCCCTAAAATATTTTATCACATTACACATTTTAAAACATTATTCTTTTGGAATTCAGAAAATCAAATAAAACATTCAAGGAATTGCAGATTAAAATAAAACATCCACTGGGGCCACTGAAAAAATGGGTCTTACATATACAATACTTAATAATGAATTCTAAAAATGCATTTTGTGGTTTTATATCATTGTCATTTTATTAATTTTAACACTAATACTTTGGTTTTAAGATAATTTTTATAAAATAATTTATTTTGAGAGACTCTTTGAAGGAGATCTGGTGCTTGCATGCTATAAGTAGGCTCATATTTGAATCGTGATTTTAATCATGTCTTTTATTCAGCTTCATTTTAAGACAATAAATCATTTTTTTTTTGCACCTTTTTCAGTTTAGTTAAAAAAGCTCAGAATTTTTCGGCTCGGGATCCAAACCGATAAATTCCCTGTAACTTTTCTACTGCTGAACAATACAAAAACAATTTCTAATACGATAAGCTATAGTAGCTTATTATTGAAATAAATAAGAAAACTAAAACCTTAGGTAAAATGCCTAAAAATAAATTTTAAATCAAAAGCATGAGTTGAGTACGCCTTTTTATTCAAGTTTGGATAAACACATTTTAATTTAGCTATATTGCTTTACGTAAAGCAACATACAATTTTATTTATTTGCATAATTTTTCAGTACTTTGCATCATACAAATTGCATAAATAATCAAATTTACGAAACAAAATTTACATTTTTCACTTTTTACAAAATCTAAGAATGGCTAAGCAGATAACTCAGAAATAAACCCCCTGTTACCGTTACATTTATTGTGTTATTGTTTTTCATTGTATATTTGAGTTTAAAAAGAAAAAAAAATCTTTAATACAAGCTTATAAATGCATGAAAATTATTTACAAACATTTATACATATTGCTTTTACTGCATACATTTCACTAAGAACAGAAATTTTTTTGTGTGTTTTTTCGGTCAATCAATTCACTTAAATTATTTTAAAGAACCATTGTAAGCAAAATATTGTTTGAAAAAAGAAATGTAAAACTGAAAGGGTTCTTCGTATTGATAGAGATGTCAAGTTGTTGAATAAATAAAGTTTTCTTACATAAAGAAAAGAAACACACCGGTTGATTCATAAATAGTGTGACCAATTTCAGAGGATCATAAATTTTCACTGAATAAAGTTATTTACATGGAATTTTTAGTGTGGTTTCCTCTAGCCCCGTTCACTTTTCGCAAACGTTTCGACTAAGCTAAAAGAGTTTTTTCGATCATTTTAGGAGTATTTTCCAACTCCGTCTTAAATTGCTTTTTGAAGCACTTGCAATGCTCTTACTTTACGTCTATTTAGTTGTTTTTTTAAGTATCCCCGTAAAAAACAATCGAAAGGAACACGGACAGGGGATAGTGATAGTCATTTTTCACAGGAGGCAGAAAATTTATTTTTCAATCCTTCAGCCATTTTATAGTTGACTTTGCAGTATGACTTAGTGCAGAATCTTGGTGAAAAACAAAGTTTCCTTGAGGGTAAAGACGTTTACTTTTTTTAATCAAGTGTTTCCGAACTTTATTCTGATAGTATTTATCATCAATTTTAAAGTTTGGTTATACAAAAAATGGTTTTATTAAGCCTTGAGAAGAAACTTTCCCGTCTATACCATAACACCTGACGGCCAACTTGCATTTTTCAAAGCAGCTGCGACTTTGTGACGTTTTTTGCTTGAAATATATTGAATCTTCGTTTTGCCAGCTGTGAATGACAGATGAAATAGTGCTTCCTCAGGAGTTATCCATGCTTTGTATTTACCTTTACATAGAATTAAATACAGACGCCAAGAACATTTTCTTCGTTTTTCTGTGGTCTTGACAGACATTTGATGACAGACTGGAAAATTTACTTTTTTGTAGTCAATTTTCTTTACATGACGATAAATTGTCGATTGCTATATCTATAATTTCTTTGCCATACGTTTTTGAGGCAAAGGATTTTCTACAGCGATAATTCTTTTCGACCTCTTTTTTTTCATTCAGGACTTCGTTTCGTTCACATTTTTTTAAGCTTTGATTAAGTGCCAATTTTTATTTCTTATTGTAGTTCAGATAATAATACCATAGAAAAATGTCTTTTTTTGATTTTTAAATGCTTTATTATTTACAGAATTTGAACAACCATCCTTCAAAAGCTGAAAAATTTCGTTCAGAATTTGATGATCTAATTTCAGTACTCTATAATTTTATTCCCACTAATAAAAATGGTTATATTGGTAATTTAAATGTTTGTTTTTTCAAATAAAACCAGTAGTAAAACCATTTAAATTCATTATAAATAGTTATATGCTTTTAAAATTGGTCACGCTAATTTTGAATCAACTGTTTTACGGGTTTTAAAATTACTACTGAAAAGAATGAATAAAAAAAAACAATTTATAATACCGATTCAAATCATATTTATTTTAAATATTGATGCATTTCCTTAGGATTTTTACTCTTTCAATATTTTTTTGCCCAAAATAAACAATTTGTTTCAAATAATTCATAGTGGAACGTTTTGTGTAGGAAAATTAAACTTTCTTCTAAAAGGCATTTCTGGTTAATATTCAAAATATCGCTTTAAGTAAATATCTAGCCTAGGGAAAACTATATATAATCTTAGTTGAAAAGTATTTAAGACGTGACTGGTATATAGCATTATATATCAAAATACTCCAAAAAAGTAATTTATTACATTTTTAGCAGTTACTATAGGGCTAACACTTACATAAACATCTTTTATTTTACAGTTCGAATAATTTTTAATTTGCTCTTAGTAGAACCGCAAGTTAACAACAATCGAAATAACGATTATAATAATAATATCTACGTTTGCATGTGTTTTATTCATACATGCAGCAAAATATAAATAGTTAATTTTGTAAGTTCAGAAATATATTTTACAGCTCCTTTTTCGAACTATGGCATGAGATAAATTTTTATAAACAGTATTTAATACCTTAAAGCTATATAATTTTTAAAGAAATTAAAAATAAAAAAAGGAAAATCCCACATTTACATAAATTAATGGTAATAAAAATGAGTTAAGTACTCAAAAATCAAATCAGGTTGATAATTTTCAGTAATTTATCATATAAATTGGTATGAGGAAGGATCCGTCTACGTTCGGAACCGTCATTTGGAAAGAGCTTATACATGAATAAACATTTTGATATTTAGTGTCTCCTGAATTA
>BMAV01003493.1:20356-51668 GCA_019973955.1 Trichonephila inaurata madagascariensis
AAAAAAAAAAAGGAAAAACTTTGTGAAAAGATCAACAGGAATTCATATTTAAATCGTCGGTCGAAAATATCAACTTTCTGTTAAAGTAAAGCTTATATGTTCTATAGAAATCTACTTGGGTGGCATGCGATATTATTATCGGAATATTTGATAATATTTCTTTTTAACAAAATATTGGGTTATATTAACTGATGAACAGATATAACCTTTCCAAAAAAAAAAGTGATGGATCTTTGAAAAATCATGACAGAAACATCCTTAAAAATATCCTTCCACATTAAATAGTACTTATCTTTATAACTAACCTGTAAATAAGAGCAACAAACCCGAACGAATTTATTTAGATTCTGCCATAGATAAGTTATTTTATCTTGTGTGGAATCTTTTAATAACTTTAGTCAGCTGCTGATAAATGAATGAATAATTATTCCTTAATGTAAATGAATTCCGCCCTGAAAATGAATTATTACTCCGTAGGTGTTCGTTTTCCCTATGAATTCTTTATGAATTCATGCGTTGTGGTGAAAAAGTTGCTGAACTGCCATGTTTTTTTAATCCTATGTCGAACGATTAGACAAATGAATTAGTCTTTGAGCATTAAATATTCGCCAATCAGAAGCTATAAAGGTATATAATAACGAAATATGTAATTAAATGCCATATATAAAATGTCAGCGTATTTATTTTAAAAAAGTCTGAAAATGTAGTAATGAAAAAAAATATCGGCTGCCGGATTTCAAATTCGAACACCAGATTATAAAAATTATTGAAATTTTGTCGTTAGGAATATTTTTTTTTCGATCGTTTAACTGTGGACTAAATCATTCTTTTTAGCAAAAGTTATTTTTTGATGAGACTACACAAAAAAATTGTGAATATAATTTTTTAAAATTTAAATGACAGTGTTTTTATTTAATGCTGCTGCTTTTAAAGTATGTAATTAATGTATTTTTTTAAGACGTTCAGTTAGAAAACATGAAGAAAATAAGTACTGAAAACAAATAGAATGTCTCACTTAAAAATATTTAATTTTTTTTTAAAAATTGGTATTGAATTTTTTTTGAAATAAAAGATGTCTTTCTTTCTGGAAAGTAATGATTTATTATGCTAATTTTTAGTATGTATTCATACATTTCAGTTTTCTTAGAAACACACTTTTTTTAAAACAAATATTTTTCACATTTTTTTTTTAATTTCCCGCCTTTTTTCTCCATTTGTTATGAATAGAATTTATTTTGCGAAAGGGGCGGGGGGGGGGGGAGATTTTGGTGTTGTTGTAAAGTTTTAAAAAAAAAAAAAAAAAAATTCAAAAGGGGATGCATTTTAACGAATATAATTCGAGACATTTTTTATTTTTCCTATGGAAACTTGATTTATGAATCGAAGTGAAAAGACGTTAAGACTAAAAGAAGTTAAAATTTTTTATTGAGGTGAAATTTTCTTCTATGAATCAATGTCAGTTTCATAGGGCCGATGCGATTTAATTTTTCCGTGCTTAATACAATCAAGAAATAAATCTTGGATGTCTTGACGTTACAGGAGAAAAAAGTGCACAAATTGGGCTGTAATATCTATAGCGAAGGAAAATTAATTACTTGGTTTATTTTTAGTTCTTTTAGTACGTTATTCGTTTAAGCATAAATAAAAATGTATTTTCTAATAAAAATATGCGAAACTTTTTTTCCCAATATGGTTTTTCAATTAATCTAGACCTTTTTTGTACCCAATTAATATTTTTAAAATTCTTGTAGAAATTTTTTTTAATCACAAACCATTTTAAGGAATTAATTATTTTGTATGAAAATATTTCAAATGAATTATTACCTTTTCAGGATATTACTCAATATAGCTATTTTTAGGATTCTCTTACTATTTTTAAATTGAAAATGGTAGTTGTTTCTTTTTATTATGTTATGTTTTTCAATTTATTGTTAAAAAGTATTTTCTAAGATTGGTTTTTGAGGGAAAAAATACATGAGTTTTAAGTAGTTTTTTAAAACGCAGATTTGTACAAATATATTTGTTAATCTTTTTAAATTATATGAAAAAAAATTATAATTTCAAAAAATTGGACTAATTATTTAAAAAAAATCGATATGTTTTAATTGAGAATATATTTCATACTTGTGGTTTATGACTCATGTTCATTATCAAAATTTCGATAAAATTAAAAATGCGAAGCCATGTCATTTAATGAGAATACTATATATCAGTAGATTTTTGGTAAATTATTACATAACTGAGATTAAAAAAAAGTTTAATTGTTTAAAGTTTTTCCATTTTATTTGTCGATGGTATTAGTACTTCATATACATCTATGTACATTGTTTCATCATCAAGGTTACAAACATGTAGGAGATGTAGGCCAGATCTATAATCTCCCCAAACTTTTTTGATCGCTTATCGCTAAAACAAAGTTAAATTCTTCAAAATAATATACATCAGAAAACTATAAATTGGAAAATAAATTACATAACTCATTTAACTTAAGTTACAAACTATCTAAAGCAGATAAATCTAACTAATTTAGTTTATGAAGAAATTGAAAAAGGAATTACACCAGTAATGTTAATTGAAATAAAAATTATTATTCTTAGCAGTGTGAAGGCATAAACTGGAAAAGGAAACACAATATTAGCAATGACTTAAGTTTAAAACTATCCGAAAGAAAAATGACTTTTTAGTTTCAAATTACTTAAAAAGATAAAACAGGTTTAATTTAAATGAATTGCATCAGAAATCTAAACGTAAACCTTATTGCGAAAACTAAAATGCAACCGAATAAATTACGAAAGATATACATATATAAAATACATAACATTCCCCCAAAACTACACGAATAATAATATATCGCATTCAGAGATAGGCTTGACATCATATGACGTCATATCGTCAGAACTATGAAGAACCATTTCAAAATTGAATTTTTAAGAAATCTAAAGTGAATTCCAAAAAAATCTCTTTCAAGTGCTAACTATGATCGCCCATGGTTTCAGCATGCCAAATTTCACGTGTCTGTCTTTCCTTTTTTGTGCTACATCGCACATAAACGCACGTACACACTAGCGCTCTTTTTTTAGTATAGATTGTATCCTAATACAATTTTTTTGAACAAATGTATTTTCCCTTCCAAAGGCTTAGCTCTCCATGTTTTCGTGTGCATGCCCTTTAAGGTATCCGACTAGGCTCGGAGATAAATTTTTCAAAAATTGATTTTCTGCATAATTTTATTGTTTTAAAGAACATAAATAGGCTTAAAAAGTCATAATTATTAAATAACTAACATGTATTGCCCTTTTTTTTTAAAAAACAAAAATATTTATAGGAAAATTAAGCAAAATTTTTTAAGTTAAGAAAAACGTGATAAATAAAAATAAATTGCACATTATGTAATTTTAACGTCATTGATATACTTCTTGATCCCTCTGAAGTGTCACAAACTGCAGAATAAAAAAAATATTTTAAGAAGTAAATATTTTATTAGCATTTAAATTTGATGGTCATGATTTTTTGTCAAAATTACTGCATGTTCTAAGCTAAAAATGGCTGTAAAATCTGATTAAATGTAGCTGTCTTACACTCTGACGGGCACAATGCTTGTATGTTATAAATTTCATTGCATTTGATTGGATTATTTAGAAGATATCCCGTTTTTCGTGCACAAATTATCATAAAAAGTTCATTCTTCAAAAAACGAATTAAAAAAAATATTTTTATTAGTTAGATAAAGTAAATGCTATAAAACGAACTTAAACTCTCTAGTTTTATGTATTAGTCCTACTTCCTCAATAATTAATTTCTGTTTTCTCTAATGACCCAAACAACACCAAACATCTAAAAAGCACTTTTTCAATCTAGTCGGATACCTTAAAGCCGATGCATTTATTATGTTGAGCTCAGTGGCGTAACGTACACCCCCGCAACCTGGGGCCCAGGATCCTAGGGGGGGGCCCAAAGCTTGACTGATGCCAAGTACGTATTTAATCAATTTATAAAATATTAAGGCAACACCTGACTTTGCAGGGGGGGGGGTAATATTCTTCGTTACGCCACTGGTTGAGTTCTTTAGACACATTTATCAATGAAAAAACCCCACACTCATATGATATACATTACTTACAATTGGTCTTAAACTTACTTCTCTGACGTTACCCTAAGCATCGCTTTGCGTATCCCCGGAGGCACGTGTACTTGTGAACATAAACGATTCGAAATCACATAACAATGCTTTGTCGGAATGACCTGTGCTAGCAACACTATACGTAGAAGGTACAAGAAAGGAAGGGCATCACGTAAGTTAGTATGCTGTCTATTATATAACATATATCAACAAAAGTAACCTTGTCGATTATATACAGGTCAAAGGATATGTTTAAAATGCCATCTACTAGTTGTGATGCAGATCTCATTTCTTCGATGCATAGAAACCTGGACAGTTTCGAAGATCCCTGGCATGTCTTTGACTGTCCTGACAACTCTTTCGATTCGTGCAGCTGAGTCCTCGGCGTTGTAAATTGCATGCATGCCGGATTTATGCAGGGTCCCCCCACATGCTACAGTGGGAAACCCGACAAGTTGCGTGGTATCTCTCACACTCGAACTTGGATTCTCCTTTACCAGATCCAGTAGTCTCCTCAATGTCCATACTGTTTGTTCACCACTCATTATGGATCCTTGGAAAAAAGCTTTTGCTGGTTAACCGTTGGCACTGGTGTCCAAAGATTTTATGGCTGAGATTATTATTCATTTCATCGGATATTGTTGCGCTTACAGGCGATGTACGGGCGCCCATTGTACTCTGCAGAATATTCCATATGCATATTCGCTTGCTCCGCATTTCTAAAATCAGTTAGTCATCTTATTACCGCTGCCTCAGTGTGTAAAATTAAAAATTCTGCATGGACGTTCGAGGAACCTGCGCACCAGCAACGCCATCTGCCGGGTCTGGAAAGCATGAGCACGTGTGAACTAGAATCGCTGTGGGATTCCCAGTCATCTAGGTAGTTCTACTGAAGACCCGCCGCGTAGAGGGGCTGATGCACGTGGAATATGTCCAACCATTAGTGTGGTGTGGTAGTTTGGAGAGTGGGTTGCCATCTCATCTGGATACCTAACCGCGTGCGTGGTTCAAAATTAAGAGGTTCTTCTCCAAATAACCCTCACAGTGCGACACAAACCAATCATGTGACAATCCACATTTTTTTTCTTTTATCCCTTCTAGGATTTCTTTTGTAACCTGAGTATTGAAACACCCTGTATGTGGTGTAATATTACGTATGTAATATGCCCTCTTAAGGGACCTGGATTCAACAGTCTACAGTTTAATAAACCATTCCAATAAGCAAATGGGTAATGACGTACTCTAAAATGCTCGTTTCTCGACTTCCTATATTTGTTGCTCTATTCTTAAAATGTTCATTTTTTTTTTTTTTGTCTTTTGATTCCTTAGTTACGAAGATCAACCTATTTTCAAGACAGGGGATTATTAATTAGATAAATATGTTATGTTTCATTGTATTATTTATCCTGAGCTCACATATTTTGTATTAGTGACGGTCAAAATTTTTAGGAGTAGGCGAACAAAAAAACTGTTCTTTTCATTTATAACGGATAAGTCTAATTTATTATTAAAGGGTTAAAAAAGAAAGTTTATTTTGAAATTCTTTGATATAAATGCAATGAATGAAGCAGCATTTTTTCTTCTTTTTGTATTAGGAAAAAAAAAATTTTTTTTTTTTAGAAGTCAAAATTCAATTTTTTTTTGAAATATAATTACAAAAGCAAATTAGTTTATCTTTATTATTGTTTTGCATATTTATTAGAATTCTATTTTTTTCCACAGGCAAAATTTTTTAAAAAAATTAATTAAAAAAAATATAATTTACATTTGTGAAATATATATTTAAATTTCTACTTAAATTTTCATTTTGCTCTGTTAAATCGAATTTGGAAATATTATGCGTGCGTAGTTATTATGTTCTATATGTGAATATGTTCTAATGTGAATATTTTTCTACTTAATTATTGTAATTTAAAATATATATCTACAAGTAAGATTAAGAGTATATAGTATTTTATTTTCGAGTCAAAGAGATCTAGTTCCTTAGCAGTTAATTGCCTGTGATATCAATTGCGATTAAAAAGGTACTATTTTTCACAAATGTGATGTCAGTTTTTTTCCAGACCAGGCATTTTACTTAAATAATGAAGGCAGTTAAAGAGTTGATAAGTTATAATACTTAATTATTTTCTGTGTAGAATATAAAACGGGTGTGGGCAGATTTTTCCAGGATAAGGGCTTTTTCTAACTTTTTCAAGTTGTTGCGGTCCACCAAATTTCCAGTCTTGCTGGAAGCGCTGTTCCACAAATGTTTCTTTTAGTATGCACGTCTTAGGTTTTAGATCGCGATCGACTTAATGACCACCCCTGGTATGAAATATATCTCTCAGATGGACTTTTCGGTTGTTATGTTTTACGCACATTTCTTAAACATTAACTATTCGCGGCAATTTTTTAACATTCGTGAAAATAACAGTTGATAAAAATTAAATTAAAATTAGCATAAATAAATTAATTAATTTGTGACACTTGGATATCTTTTTTTCGATATCAACGATATCAATAAAATTTTACTTAAAAAAGTGCCTAATTTGTGCAAAATATATTCAGGTATTGCTTACTAGGCAAAAGAAAAAAAAAACCCAATTCCCATTCTCCTTTTCAAAAAACAATATTTGGTACTTATTAATTATCCGATACATTTTACGTACATGTGATTCATTGCAATTCATTTATCCAATGAATAAATTTTACTTACATTTTTTCCCTTTCCACAGCTTTTCTAATATTAGCTTACCGTGAAATATATATTATTTTTAACGTTGCTATGGTAACATTTTAACGTATGTTTATTACTATTTATTGTATTTTCAAAAATGTTCTTTGTAATAGATGTTGCTTTTATTCTAATGTTAGAACTGAAATGCATAATTTAGTCGAAATTCTACTTTTTCGAATTCATGAACATTTTTTTCAGAAAACTAAAAATAAAAAAAGGATCGAAAAATTGGTATCCAATATGAATATTCGACAAAATAAAGAATGCTAACAATGAACAAACTTTCAAATTAATTAATATGCAAATATAAACTTTTTTAAAAGTATGTTAAAATTGTTTGTTTTTTTAAAATTTACTGAAGTCCTTTTTATGTCTTTTAAAAATTCACAATTTGATAGATAGTACAGAATTAGTTTCTAGTTGTGAAATTTTTTTTAATTATTTTATTTTAAAAATTTGATTTTGCTTTAAGAGTTTCGTCCTGCAAAATGTTTAGCAGTCCTTTGTATTTGTAGTCAAAAGCATTTTAAAGTTCATATACCGTTCATTCTAAGCAGGTATTTTTTTATATAAAAAAAATTAACACGTTTCTTATGTCTTTTTGTTAATCTACGTATTAACCAGTTAATATTAAAATGGTTGAATTCTTTTCTTTAAAAAAAATCCTCAGCAAAAATGTTCTTAAAAAAAAATCAATTTTTTCTTAAAATTATTTTTTATATCTTTTCTACAGATTTTTATCTCAGTTGAATAAAATTATTGCCTTTGTGCCTTCGTTGGGATCTTTTGCAAGACATGCTTTTTTTTTTTTTTAGACTTTGGAAGGAATCCTGAAATAAAATGATTCCATTTGCTTCTGAAAAAAATGTTCCTACTTATAAGAAATGGCCACTTATAGGCCATTTTGGTGATGCTATTTTTGATTTAGGATATTCTAAATATACACAGACATTGAAGAAAAAAAGTTCTGTTCAGATAGAGGAATAAATATTACATTACTTTCTTTGCAATCAAAACCATTCTTAATTTTTGCGTTAAAAATTCTTATAAACTCAAAAACCGCGGGAAAATTCTCTACAATCTAGGAAATCAAATGGAGACTAACCATGATTTGCATTTGGTTCAAGAACAGATGCCTGTCTGCTCATAAAATTGAAACCGCATGAAAAAAACATACACATTAAAACGTTATCGTCAACATGTACTAAAATTCAGATTATCAGTTCTTTTTATTCCTTTTACAATATTGATGTGATTCTTTAAGAAACCATTTACATTTTGCTCTCTACTTTTGTTGTTTCAAACGGTACATTCTACTTTCCTGTTGATGTGTTTTTTGAATCCAATTTATTAGCTTCTGATTCAATGAGCATTTTAAAGGCAATGTTTCATGAATTTTAGATTGTTCTAAATTTATACTAAACTTTCATTTCTTTTTTTCCCTCCGTTTTTTCTCATAAATTCTTGATCTTGCATTTTTTTTTTTAAATTCTTGAATCCAATCAAAATACGCGAAATAATTTAGTGTTTTGTGTATTGTTTGTCTTCAGGAAGTTTTACTTAATACTCAAGGAGATAACATTTATTTTTGCAGTTTGAAATTGATTCGAAAACTATTCTTCATACATCATTCTACGAATTCTGAGTGATAAATTTATTTTCGAAGATAAACTATGAATTCTGTTTTTCAGTTTGTGATCTCTGTTTAAATAATTGAGAGAGAGAGAGAGTGATATAAATCAACCTAATAAAAGTGTTTTCACTTTTGATCGTACATTTTTGATCACATTAAAATCTGAAAAGGTTTTAAAGAACTTCAGAAATTTGAATGCCTTGACGTAAATGTTTATGAATGTGCTCCTCACACTTCGCTGTATATTTATTTGAATTCTGTAAAGTGCATTCAAAAGCGTGATAAATATTGACGAATATTGTGAATTTGAATTTCCTTCCGACTTTTTAAAAGATTTTTATATCTATTTTAGTGGATCTTTTTGGATCTATAGAAATATTCTAAAGGTATTCTCTCTCTGTCACACGCACGCACACACACACACCTGAAGAAAGTAATTTCAATGAAATCTTAATTATTAATTATTAATCAAATTTTTCATGGACTAACTTCATTTAATTAGTTCATTGCAAATAATAGTAATAAGATTTTAGGAGGAAATCAGAAATTCTATAGGGATAGTACTATTTTTACGATTCAAAATAGCTCGTGGACAAGAGTCTTAAGCATTTCCTTTTCTTGCTTTCATTATTATAATAGCTTTTACATTAAAATGTAATAACATGATTTGTAGGAATTTCTTTGTTTTACGATTGTTTCTTTTATAGATGAAACAAATATGTTTAATTTTTTGTTAATTATTCTTTAGAATTAATGGCTATGATAACTAAAAAAATATATTAGATACTGTTTAGAATATGATTACCCTACTAAATTTCTTAAATAATATGTATGTAATAAGTTCAATATTAGTTCTATTTTAAAAATTATATTTTAATATTTATTATTTACTTAACTTAATCGTAGATGTCACAACTTATTAGCTTGTTTTGATATCTTTCTGATTTTGAAACAGTTTAACTTTGAATATATATCTTACACTTTTTCTTTTTCTAAAATTTACTTAAACTTTTTTGCATATTGTTTTCATATTTTTTACGTATGAAATGTTGCTGATTACATTAAAGAATATATTAGTATAAATTTTTTCCGTTTATGAATGAATTATTCTTATTTGTGTGTGTTTGTTCTGTTCAAAAAGGTAAATAGGTTACTTTTTGATGCTTTTGGAATATTGTGCTTTCGAATTATTACAGATTAATTGTAGTACGTTTACATTAAAATTTTAAAAAAAAATGATTCCCAATTATTTTCTCTTCTAAATTTTTCTTTAACCAAGTATTACAGGTAATTAACGGAGAACGTTAATGCATTGAATTTTTTTTTTCTTTTGACTCTGAAATCTTTGCCAATCAATCTTACCAATTAACTATACTACCAATATACTGTTTACGTATATAATTATACTTGTAATATTTTTATATTAGTTTATTTGTAGGATAATACAATCTCGCCCAAACTGTTTCTGAATTAACATGTCTTCATTTTAGTTAAAAAAAAGATTTTAAAAATTCTAATTCAGATAACATTTTTGAAAATAATGTCAGGGTAAGCAGGTTTGCTACACGTTAAATAAAACGAAATTCATTCCATCATCACATACCGGACGTCATATTTGTATTCAGCATGAAAAAAAATGATGTAATATTCAAGAATAACACGATATATGTAGATCAAAAGTGATATTTTGTCTTATTTTTCATTTGGAATGGAAATGGTTTTAAAAAAAATGGAAAGGTCCATTGTATGCGAATATGCACTGTATAAAATGCATAACTTGAGTGTGATAAAATAGAAATACTAGAACCCAGAGAAAGATTAGAAACGTCAGACATTCTTCGTCTAATGTAGCAGGGAAAAAAGATGGCAATATGAAAGTTTTATGTAGATGTATTATAATTCAGACAGTGTTATTTAATTTTCTTCCTCCATGCTTCATCTGTCACTGTCATAACGATGGCATTTGCTGTTGGAAGCGCTCTACATTCAAAGGACTTATTTATAAGTCATTTAATTATTTTGATTCCCAGGAGTTGGATTCCAGACAGTCATATAAAAAGAAAACTAATTTCTAAGTGATGTATTATTAGTTTTTAGTGCATTGAAGATAGTTTTGAGCATGAAACCATGCACGTCAAAATATTTTAGTAATGCATAAGAAAGGTTGTGCAGTGTTACTCAAATTGTTTCCTCGAGTATTGTATGTACTTTGATTATTGATTGTACAGAATTTTCTTTAAATAGATAGTTTCAGTAATTTTTTGTTCAATAAATCTTGGAGCAAATTATGTCGAAAGTTTTAGAGTAATTTTCCGTTATAAATAAAGCTTAACGACAAGGTATGAAACAAATGTTGAGTTATTGCCAATTAATAGTCAGATGAATTAGTCCCCTCTAAAGCAACATGAAGACTATTGGAGACGGACCTCTTAATTTTGAACCAGAGTGAAATGACGTGGACGAATGGTATCCCTTCTAACTTCCACACCAATCCAACAGGAGGACTTTGAGCCTCCATAGATTTAACATACATCAGCCTTTCTACACGGCTGGTTTCCAGTCGTACCAGGACTCGAACTCATGATTTGCCAGCCAAGAGTTTTCAAACATGACCACTCAGTGCCGTGGCTATTTCAGTTACAGTCCAATACTTGAGCTAATATCTCACTCATCATGTGATATGCGAAGTTAAAAGCCTATTTGATTTCACGAACAGTATCACTACTCATTCTGTGCCATAGTGTTGAATTGAAACAGAACTAGGACTCACGGTTCGATTTGAACTCCACCAATAACAATATTCGGGACCTTAAACACCTAGTTACATCTCTTGGTAAGTGATCAGTTCACATATACAAGATGACACCAAACGTTATGCTACTCATTCGTAAAAACAATACTCGTATTTAGATACATTCGGATACCGTGGCTATTTCAGTTACTGTCAGATACTTGAGCTAATATTTCATGCGATATGCGAAATTAAAAGCCTATTTGATTTCACGAATGGCATCACTACTCAATCTGTACCATAGTGCGTTATTGAAACAGGTTTAGGACTCACGGTTCGATTTGAATTCCACCAATCACAGTATTCGTGACCCAAGAGTTACATCTCTTGGTATGTGATCAGTTCACATATACAAGATGACACCAAACATTATGCTACTCATTCGTAAAAACAATACTCGTATTTAGATACACTCGGATACCGTGGCTATTTCAGTTACTGCTAAATACTTGAGATAATATTTCAGTCATCATGCGATATGCGAAATTAAAAGCTTATTTGATTTCACGAACGGTATCACTATTCATTCTGTACCATAGTGTGTTATTGAAACAGGTATAGGACTCACGGTTCGATTTGAATTCCACCAATCACAGTATTCGTGACCCAAGAATTACATCTCTTGGTATGTGATCAATTCACATACAAGATGACACCAAACACTATGCTACTCATTCGTAAAAAAAAAATACTCGTATTTAGATACACTTGGATACCGTGGCTATTTCAGTTACTGCCAAATACTTGAGATAATATTTCACTCATCATGCGATATGCGAAATTAAAAGCTTATTTGATTTCACGAGCGGTACAATTACTCATTCTGTACCATAGTTTGTTAATGAAACAGGTATAGGACTCACGATTCGATTTGAATTCCACCAATCACAGTATTCGTGACCCAAGAGTTACATCTCTTGGTATGTGATCATCAGTTCACTTATGCAAGAAGACATCAAACATTATCTGACTTATATTCGTAAAAAAAATACTCGTATTTAAATGCACCAGTCTTAGCTAATTTTCTTCAAAGTTGTCCCCACGCACATTCTTCAACAATTTTTCACTGTTGGATGAAGTGCTGGTACGCCTCTTTCGGGATGTTGTTCTGCTAGTCTGTCGCAGTCTGCATGGTGTCTGTCTTGGACTAAAATCCTTGGGAATTGCAAAGCTTAATACAAGAGTTTTTTTTAACTTCGACAAAAATGACAATCCGGTGGTGCTTACATTCACTTCCTCACCTCATCGGTGGTCTGGCGTCGAATGATAGCTCTTGTAGGCCTGGGGAGGGGGGAGAACTGACGCATGTGCATTGGGATTGCCTATATTAGTTCATTAAATAACGCCTCCTTAGCTGTATTTTTTTTTTTTTTTTCCTTCATTTTCCGTGTTAATGTATCCGACTACGTTCGGAACCTTGCACATAAATGGATAATTTTCATGATATTTAGTGTCACTCAGATTTGAATACATACATAAAATTGTTTTAAGAACATTTTGACAAATAAAATTATTTAAATACAATATTTTGGCAAAAAATAAACTTAGAGTAATCTTTTTTCAAAATGTTCTCCTTTTGTGAAAAATGCTTGTACTATAACAATATTTTGCCTGTATATAGCTCAGACCTCTCTACAAAGGCTCAACTAGAATTTTTGAAATATATAACTTAGAAGCGGGTTTATCCATATTTTACGACAACAGAGGGGAGCAATTTTAAGAAAAAAACGCAAGTAATTATATATATTTCAATGGGTTGTAACTCTGAAAATAATGTGAATTTTTCAAAAATCATAGTTGAGCCTCTGTACAGAGGTCTGAGCTATATACAGGCAAAATATTGTAATAGAAGCATTTTTCACAAAAGGAGAACATTTTGAAAAAAGATTATTCTAAGTTAATTTTTTGCCAAAATATTGAATTTAAATTTTTTTTTGGCAAAATGTCCTTAAAACAATTTTATGCATGTATTCTAATCTGAGTGACACTAAATACCATGAAAATTATCCATTTATGCGCTTTTTTAAAATCTCTGTTCCAAACGTAGTCCGATACCTTAAATGACCATTCAATTTGAAAGTATTTGTATCATGTTTTAGGATCGCTTCAATTGAATTAATTTCGTTTTCATTGAAAACTGACTGATTATATTTTTGTATTGGAAAAAAATTTATAATTTAAATGAAGAAAAAAAAAGTAAATTGAGGAACTGAGGTAAATAAATGTTAAGTTTCTAAATTTTATTATAAAAGTGTTTTTCTTTCAATTTTCGGTTTCTATAAAAATAACCTTTACTGTCATTGATTTCTGTACTGTCTTGCAGGTGTGTCAGGGATTATCTTTTTTAAGAACTTCGATGTAAGAATATTTTTACCATTTATTTTTAGAGCTTTTTTGCGTGTCCCCGTGTATCTCGTATATTGCAGTTTCCAGAATATTAACCTGACTTAAAGAAACTGTATTGATTTAATGGTGTTGTTGATTATGTTTTTGATTCGTTCTCTATTTGAATATGTATGACAGTGTTGTCGGGTGTCATAATCTGTATTGCATTAAAAAGAATTGCAAAAACCTGTAATAGGAAGGTATTCAGAAGGAAAAGTTTCTCTGGGGTTCTCTTATTCTAAAAAAAACAACTTTTTGTTTCTTAAAAAAATAGAACCAAGAAAAAACAAAAATTTGAATTGATGAGTTATCAAACCAAGTTGAATAAATATTAATTTGAAAGAAGAAAAATTATTAGTAGGGCAGTGTGTATTCGGTTTGTGAATATACTTTTTAACAGGTCTTAAACATTTAAATAAAGGGAAACCATGTATATTGCTCATTTTTTAAAATGTAAAATTTAAAGGACTAAATTCATGTGACGTCATAATCACATGATAAGGATAACCACGTGTTTCTAGCCAATCAATTCAAAAACTCAAGTGACGTCACAGTCACACGTTAAAAATAATCATGTGTTTTCAGCTAATACGGTTCATTGCTTCGTTCTACCCAGATTTTGCTCTTTGTAGAATTTTTCTCTTAAAAAGCACATATTTATCAACAGTAATAACACACATAGGTATGTGTAATGCATTTTATTTAATAATACGTACACAAAATAACATTTTTTTTTAAAAATTTTAAAATCTTTTTGAAGACATTTTTTTATCATATCATTTGAACATCTTTACCTAATTATGAAATTTGAAATTTTATCTTAAGTTTTACAAATGGACACAACAAATACAAATAGTTTAATGTCTGTTTTGAATTCAATGAACACTTGTTTGTCATTATCATGTGACCGTCATGAATTGAGCCCATTTAACATTTATATGTAATATGCATGATTCGAGAAAAAGGTTTGGGAGTACTAATCGGAGTCCTTTCTGTAGATTTTTTTCTTGCCAAAAAAGTCGTCTTTTAGATCCACAATCCACCTAGGTCCATCTGTGTAAATCCTATATTAATTACTGGAAACTAGTGGCCGTGGTAACGAACTCGTGGCTGGCTTGTCACGAGTTCAAGCCCCAGTGCCCCTGAAGACCTGTTGTGTCGAGGGGCTGATACAGGTTAAATATGTCGAGGCCCAAAGTCCGCCCACTCTGGTATGGTCCTCGTCGCTTGACTTTGGTTTAAAATTACTAGGTCCGTCGCTAGTAGCTCTCGTACTGCTTTATAGTGCGATGTTAATAAACCCTCACTCCGGATCTGGGGATGCATCTAAACAAAAGTGATTATTTCTTCCAAAAATAATTGTAATTTATATGCAATTTATCTGGCATTTATTCTAAGTTTATTAAGAAAGAATTTCTCTCATTTCGAATCTAGAATTATGCCCTGGAAGTAATATGTTTAATATTCTCTTTATGTTTTAACTGTGATACATTAAGTAAAATGAAATATTTCCGTTAAAACATTCTTAAATAAAATGTGTCTTTGTTATAACTGCAAATATTTCTCATTGTTTAGAATATCGAAAATTCCCTGATAGACAAAGGATTTTTTTTTTCTTTTCGAGATTATTTTGGAACATGTCTCTCTTAAATGCTATTTCGCTCCAAATAATAATAGCTCTTTGTGTAAAATTTGTACCTTCACCAGAATTTGACAGGTTTGCATGAGAGTTCTTTTTTTTTTTTTGCAGAATGTTTTTACGCAAAAGAAAAACAAATAAATCCATAATAAGGTTTTAATAGGTTAACCCAGGTTCGATTTTAAAAAATAATTATCAGAATTTTTTGACCCATCTTTATAACATACAGTTAAAATGTTGATATTCCATTCTTTCTTTCCTCAGTGGCTCGACAGACCAGGGGGGCCTTGGCCTTCTCAAGAAGCCTTTTCCAGGCCACCCTTCTTCCTGCTAGTGTTCTCCAATTCTTAGTTTTCAAAACTAGGAGATCTTTCACTAGGCCATCAATCCATCTAAGATTTGGCGTGCCCTTTCTTCGTGTGCCAATTGGTTGGGCATTGAAGACTTTTTTAGTGGTACGGTTTTCGTCCATTCTGACAACGGGACTTGCCTGTTTAATTCGTTGTATTTTGATGAAATTAACAATGTCAGGTTCTTTATATGATTTATATAGAGCTCGAAATTTGATCTTCCTCGCCATATGCCATTTTTTTGAATTCCTCAAAAAATAAATTTTAAAATCTACCCCTTTCGGAGATACTTATCATATTCTCATTCCTCCCGTTGGTGTGGTGTGGTAGTTAGGAGAGGGGGTGCCAGCTCAGGTGTCGTCCACGTCACTTGACCATGGTTCAAAATTACGTGGTCCGTCTCCAAAAGCCCTCGTGTAGCTAAACAGTGCGACGTTAATATTCAATCAATTATCATATTCTCATCTGTTAGATACATGGACCAAGTTTCACATGCATAAGTTAATTCTGATCTTAAGAAGACTTTCATACAATAGAACCTTTGTTTTTCTTTTGATTAAATTTGATTTCATATATTTTTGTATTCCATTAAGATTTGATATTTATTACGTTTCATAAAATTAATTATGAAGGAGGAAGAAACTAAGTAGTAAAGCCTTGTAGAATATAGACACGAATACAATACGAATACGTGAGGTACAGTGTCTATAACTTCCTCCTAGGTAAAATCATAAAACAGTCTGTTGTTCGAATAACAAAGAACATTCTCTTTTTAGGCTCTGTGACTCAATTCCTCTGTTCTATTTTCTTGTAACCATCCGCAGTTTGCTTATAATAATTCGCATCCTGCCACACCTGTCAAAACAAACTATCATTTCTATCTTGAGTATCCATTTAGGAAAGGTGGGCGAAGGGAAAAGGGATGGTTAGGCCCTTTTCTTTTCCTTCTTAGCTTTCTTTTTTCCAGAAATAAGTTTTCTTTTCAGTTTATGGCTCTTAAGGGGATATGGCACCGGAAGCGACTGTGGAAATCCCTTGCCCCACCCCCGTCTTCCCCATTCCGACCATCTTGAAATGTTCCTTCCTGTCGGCTAGGATCGAAATCTCTACAGAGAATTTAATTTTGTTAGTAGTTTTTCGTTTTCGCGCTCATTCTTTTTTTTTTCTTTCTTGTTTTGTTTCTTGGATGTGTCGCGTAAAAAAAAAATAATAGTGGTAAATTTAATTCCCGTTTTGAAGTGTCGGATAATCGAATGCTGAAAACTGGGGAAAATTTTTTTTTCGCTTTTGAAATGTTTGATTGTGTTAGGGAAAATATTATACGTTTAGAAACATGATTAAATTTTTTTTTTTTTTTTTAATTGGAAGTTCTTTTCTTTATTTTTTACATCTACACGTCATTTTGAATTCTTGAACGAATTCACAAAACGAATTTTCTACTTTCGTCCTCGAATTTAGTCTATTATATATATTTGAATGCGATAAAGTTTATCCGAAAAAGCAAAGAAATAGAACAAGTCTTCTTTTTTTCTTGCGTTTGTATTTTTAATATTTTTTTCCCCGGTCTTTGAAAATATTTTTGTCTATCTTAGTAAATCGTTTGCGGGTTTTCTGACCTTAAAAATATTTTCAAAAGCTGGTGGAAAAATGTAAACTGTATTTTTTACTCTTTTGGAAACTTATTATTTTTTCATTCCTTTCAAAAAAGCACAATGGATTAGATTTAAGAAGAGTATAAATACCATAGGAGGCAGAGAGGAGCCTTAAGGTATCCGACTACGTTCGGAACCGTGATTAAAAAAAAAGCGCATAAATGGATAATTGGCATGATATTTAGTGTCACTTAGATTAGAATATATGTATAAAATTGTTTTAAGGAGCTTTTTGACAAAAAAAAAATTTATTTAAATACAATATTTTGGCAAAAAATTAACTTAGAATAATCTTTTTCCACAAATGTTCTCCTTTTATGAAAAATGCTTCTATTATAATACTTCGCCTGTATATTGCTCAGACCTCTCTACAGAGGCTCAACTAGAATTTTTGAAAAATTCACATTATTTTCAGGAGTTACCACCAATTTAAATAATTATTGGCGTTTTTTTCTTAAAATGGCTCCCCTCTGTTGTCGTAAAATATGGATAAACCCACTTCTAATTTATATATTTCAAAAATTCTAGTTGAGCCTCTATACAGATGTCTGAGCTATATACAGGCAAAATATTATTATAATAGAAGCATTTTTCACAAAAGGAGAACATTTGGAAAAAAAATTATTCAAAGTTAATTTTTTGCCTAAATATTGTATTTAAACAATTTTTTTTGTCAATGTCCTTAAAACAATTTTATACATGCATTCTAATCTAAGTGACACTAAATATCATGAATATCCATTTATGCGCTTTTTTATAATCACGGTTCCGAACGTAGTCGGATACCTTAAGCATATAGTGTAGGTTGTTTTCTCATAGTCTCTTTCCATTATACCTACGGACTCGTGGCCGGCATGTCGTGAGTTCGAACCCAGTTCCACCAGACTTGGCTTGTAGAGAGGCTGATGCACGTTAAATCTGTCGAGGCTCAGTCATGCAGCTGGTGTGACGAGGAACTTCGGAGAGGGTGACCAAAACTGGTTGTCCTCATCATTTGATCGTGGTTCAAAATACGTGGTCCGTCTCCAATAGTACTCGTGTTGCTTCATAGTCCGACGTTAATAAACACTCACTTTATTGTACCTCATTGTAGTTTACTTATTAGTTTTTTTCTTTACTCTTTTAAAATTCCGTATGACAAGGAGAATGCTGTAAAATATATAATTGATTTCTTTCGAGTTTTTCATTAGAAAGTTATTCCTGATACATCTTATCTTTTTACCTTCCATATTTTGTAAATATATTTATGCACCAGTGTGCGAAACCTTCGTATTGTTACGTAGATCCGAGGGTTCGTGGATTTTATGCAAAACAATCACAAAGAAAATAACAG
Source organism: Trichonephila inaurata madagascariensis (assembly GCA_019973955.1). Taxonomy (NCBI): domain Eukaryota; kingdom Metazoa; phylum Arthropoda; class Arachnida; order Araneae; family Nephilidae; genus Trichonephila; species Trichonephila inaurata. Next base: position 38,979 of record BMAV01003493.1, read on the forward strand.
TTCTTTAAGAGCGATGCGAATTTATTATCAAAAATCCAATCCTTTAAATACAGGATTCAGCAGCAATATTCACAGAGTAAATATCCGAAGGTCTTCACACCTTCAACAACAATCAAACATAATAACCAGTGTTTAAAAATACACTTATGTAAAGGATTATTCACAAGCTCAGCCGAGCTAATCGCCAGTCAAAACAATCTTCACTACTCGCTGGTTTAATCCAGACTCACCGCCGTACCTGCGAGCATCTTATTTATAGGCGCGACAGGAATTTCCAGAAATATAGCCGCTCGTGACACTAGTGGAGAGATCCACTACTTTCTAGAAGATTCCAGAGGGTTCCGAACTAGCCATTGACGCCAAAATGGTCGCCAAATTGGCCGCCAAAAATGATGCCAACTTGGCTCTAGCGTCATGATTTCGCCTTCTCATTGAATCGCCATTATAACGTAAGGGGCGGCATTGCTTGTGAATGGTACAATTTTAACATGAAATAAACATAGCATAGAGTAATATAAATGCATTAAACACTCAAATACAAATTATTTACACTATTTACACAAAATTCGTTACAATATGTTCCTAGCCAAGCAATAAAAATAATAACCCAGACATTCTTTCAAACTCTGCTGATATGCTTTTTCTCCTAGAGTACCCGAATATTTATATAAAAATTGTAAAACTGTTCTTTTACTTTTAACTGAAATATTTTGATAAATTTGTATAACTAAATTTTATGTTTTATAATTGGTAACTGCTGATATTTATTTTTATATGAAATTATCATGACATATATGCACACTATTATTTTTATTTATAGGCCAACATTCTTACTAGACTTAAATATTTCAAACTTACCATCTTGAGTTAATCCGAATTTTGCTGAGTTTTTCCTCAGTACTTATTTTAAGTAGGTTTACTTTTCTAGTTCCTGTGCTTTTTCGTGGCTAAGTTTTCTGAACATGAGCGCAAGATGTAAACGCTTATGCTCTTTTATCGAGCTAGTTACTCTAATGAGGCCTTTTTTTTCTTCCTTGCCTTCCTCTAGTTCTTTTTTTTTTCTTTCTTGTGTCCGCACACAAACCGTGAACTTGTCTCGAGTCACGTTTTGCTATTTTCTAATATCTTTTTAGCGAAAATCTTGTTTTTGCTGTGGGACCTGCGTGGGAGAAAGTTCACTGGCTACGGTGGTGGCTTGGGAAGGACTTGGAATACATACACTCCTGTTTTTATGGGTTTTTTGATGTATCTTCAAGGTGTGGGAAAGAGAGACCAAAGCGTAGCTCTCTACCTACTAAACATGCCAGATGTTTAGAAATTATGAGTTGTGTCGAATTATGTCTCGAAGTCGGCATGAAGTTTCGTTGCCACGTTTGGGTTCATTTGTTAATCTTAATTTATGAAAGAAAGATACCCTTTTTTTTTCTCTTTGACACTAAATATAGTTTTCCTTCTGCATTGCTGTAATAATTTCTCGTGTTTTTGAGCGTTTTGTGGTAATTTTTTGTGTGTTTTGCAATTTACCAGTTCCAAAATTTACAGATGTTCAAATGTTTTCGATCTAAACTTCCTCCTTAATTCGTTATCTGAAGTTCATGGGTGGTCGGCTTTTGACCGCTGGCACTCTAGATCAGCGGTCATCAACCAATAGTCTATGGATCACTGGTGGTTCGCGAAAACTTGTTGACTATCCGCAGAAAAATTGGGACAGTATTTATATTTTTATGAAGATTCAATTTCAAAAATGACGAGTAACAAAACGTATTACAAAATATGGATTGTAATTTTTTTAAATTTTAGCTACTATTTTTAGCGAATTTCCTTCTGAGTGTGCGATGTTTTAGCTACTTTTGCAGATGTATCTAGCTATATTTGAAAGGGAGAGTTGGTAGCCAGTGGTGCACACAAGGGGAGGCGGGTCCGGACCCCTCCCAAAACACTTAGATTTTTTTCGATTGGTTATAATTCTATGTATATAGTACGTAAAATTTAATGAAGTATTTGTTGTTAATAATTAATTTTATTAATTAATGCTAATTATTTACTCAATAATTAGTTTTTTACTGGTTTTTGTTCTTGAAAGTCGACAAAATTGGTGCATGATACGAGAATAGTGGACTGACTTTCGGCTCTAGACCCCCTTCCCCCTCCTCCCCTTGAAAAATTCCTGTGGGTGCTACTGTTGGCAACCATTGTAAATTGGCGACATAAAACTTCATTTCGTTGATATTGCTTGAGTTGACCGTTTGTTCTTGCTTTTCATGAAGTTCATTTTCAGTGATATAGAAATGTAAATAGAGACTTAAAAATAAGTGACTAATAGTTATAGTGGTTCTCCATTTAGTACAGATTTAAGCTCATTTCGGGCTCTGGGCGCAGAAGATCTACTGGCCCCCTTGGCACTGGCGAATCGAAATTTATAACTAGAAAATCTGGTTAAGTCCAGCTTATCCGGTCCGTGGGCACACGCCCAAAGCACCCAGGGGATAAACCGGCACTGCACTTAGTAATAAATCATATTAGTGGTCCTCCAAATATAAAATTATAGATATAATGCTCCATGATTTTTTTCCCCTAAAGGTTGGTGACAGCTGCTCTAGATTAATCAGTTGAAGATCATTAGTTCCGTTTTTAGATTTACTTTTGTAATCCGTTTATTTATAATCCAATTTTTTTTTAAATGTTTTTTTATACTTTGTTACACAAAAGCCAATCAATCATTAAAAGTAATCAATGAAAAATATTTTTTATTTCCAAAACACATTTATTTATTTAAAATGTGTATATTAAAATCTTGTTCAGTTTTTATTAAAAATATTACTAGTATTCTTCATTTAAAAAGAATTGTGTAGTACTATATATTTTCTGTACGTATTATTTTAAACTTTTAATTTCCATTAAAAAAAATTTCCTGTGTAAAAACAAATTATTTGAAGCTTTTCATTGACGTTGCTAAGAAGCATTTGTTTGTATCTATGCTTTGAGTGTGGTTTGCTTCAGAATGAATGAATCCACCGAGAGAGAGAGAGAGTGGTTTGTGTGATAAGGAGTAACGAGTCCGAATATAATTTCTGAGATTTTTCGATAAGGAGTTTGGCAACACTGAAGTGCGGTTTTGAAAGGAGTCGTGCGTCATCGTGACGTACAATTCTTTGGTCAATGGAAAGAGATTGCATCGGATTTATAATATTGGATTCTGTCCTCCGAAGAGTTATGAGAGTAAGGTTGGTCAAGAAATATGATACTGCAGTCGTGCCTCAAAATTAGTTCTGCTTCTGTAGGAGATGCTTTTGTTTTTCTTTTCTTAGAGGAAGTTATTAGTCACGGGTAAAAAAATATTAAAAAGTGGTTTTTGTTTACGAGTCTTATTCAGATTGGCGAGTAAATTTATTCTGAATGGGATCCACAGTTATGCAAAGAGATACAAACTTTGTCAAAGTCGCTTTGTTATCAACTGGACGATGAAAAAAAGTGTCTGTAGTAAGATGTTGTAGTGTTATATCTAATCAGCTGTCTTTTCTATTATAGAAATAAATAAATTTGTAGACTAAATATTATTTGAATGTTGCAGACATTTTAAAATCAAGTTACAAAACTGTTTATTTTTGAGGGAAAAACATAGAGATATTTAAAAGTGTTATTATTGTATTCATTTGAATTCTCCTGCGTAGCGTTGAAAAGTACGAATGAATTTGGAACAAATTTTCAGGAAAACATCATATTCGTATAAACACGTAATGTGTAAAGACGTATACACACGACATTTCACCTGCCGAGTAATTAACATAAAATATCAGATATATATATATATATATATATATATATATATAAATGGATGTTTGTATATATGACCACAACACCGTTCACTATGAAAATTGGTATGTATATGTATTTTTTTGTGGAAAAGGGTTTTTGTGCTATTCTCTATTTGAAGCTCCACATCAAGTGGCGTTACAGCATATCAACTTCTGCACCGTTCAATCTATTGCCCAGTTGCGAACATGGTCGCCAAAAATGATGCCAACTTGGCTGTATCACCAACATTTCGCTGTTTCCTTTGAATCGCCATTTTAATGTAAGAAACGGCGTTACTTGCGAATATCACAATTTTAATATAAACTAAATACAACAGAAAGTAATATTAACGTATTGCACATCCATATATAAATTATTTACACTGTTTTAAGCGTTCATCACACAAAATTTGTAACAATGTTACTTTTGTTGAGCAGAGATTAGCTTAGGAAGGTGTTTTCAAAAATCGACCCACAAGAGAGTTACGGGGCGTTATAAATAATATATATCGCATAGGATTTTGTTCAATATTATAAACTGAAAGGGGAGATGTTGGCTAGCCATAAAACTGGTCAAACCCCTCTTTTTTATAAGGTAGTCCTCAGTCTGTATTGCTTATAATACTGCAGCATTCATTCCCATATTGTTTCCAAAACTATAATTATCTATTTTAATTTTTAGAATTCAAAACATTTTTTATCTTTTTAAGTATAGCAAATGGGATTCATTCAGACGGATCAGTTCAAACATTTCCATTTAGTCCATTAGCTTATAGCACTAAAAGTTTTGTTACAAGATGGTAGATGTGAAACAACTGCTCTGGTTTTTCTTGCTATTATTTTCCGATTCCAACGCCCCCAACACTCTTAAAAAAAACTCACACGGTCAAATTGATTTGGACATAAACTAAAACCATAGTAAAATATGTTGCTTTTTTTAAAAGATATGAGAATATATTATAGTTGTGCATTGTTCTATCTGGAAAAGTACTGAGAGTATGGGTCATATTCTTCACAACTTATTTTTCGGTTATAAAAACATACTAACTTTTATTTTAGCTTTTGTGCTAATATGCAAAATCTCTAAGCAAACACCTTCATTAAATGAATCCTTCCCACAGAAAAAATACTTTTATTGGCATGCTTTTATTTATATACTTTTATTGCCACACCTGTAATGTAATAATAAAAAAAGGGATCTATTTAGTGTAAGGAATAGCGAACACGTTGCCTTCTGTAGTAATTTAAATTCTATGATAAAGAAAAAAAAATTCTCTTTCGCATTTTCATTTATACCTTTCAATTAAAAAAACAAAACAAAACAGGTACTCGTTTTTCAATTCGATGCTTTTCTAATTTTTTTTCCTTTTGTTATTCTGAAAGTGGGCTGAGATATGATTGGTAATTTATTTTGCCATAGTAAAAATTAAAGAATTGTGTAATTAGTAGCAAAAATAGAAATACTTTAAAGCATCTTCAATTGGGTTTTCGCAGTTGTGGCCTTATTAAATAAACAATCTAATGAGGTCCTTTCATCATTAAAATAATTCTCCAGCTCACTTGAATGAAGGAATATAAGTGTCGCTGGAAAATATTTAACTTTTTTCGTATCGTGTTTTTCTACAGTATTCTGTCTTAATATTATATTTACATTTTTTATATTAAATAATGTGCTTTCTTTTATATTAACAATGTATCAAGTTTTTATTTTATATTAATACAGGGTGGCCGGACTTAAAGTACCTAAAAGTAATGGCTTATTATTACGGAACTACCCGTCAGAATATAATAAACTGTTCATTCATGGATTGGAAAACTCTCCGAGAATTTTTGGGTTTAGTTCGATTGGCCGCACGTGCGCATTATTCGGCAATCGCAGACGATTAACTTTTTATCCTGACTTCATTCGTAAAGATGTGGACGCCACAGTAAAAGATGCAGCACGTACTTTGGTTAACGGAATTTAAATCAGTCACGCGAGTACAGCGACATATTCGAACAGAATGGAATGTTGACCCTCCAACATCAAAATCTATCCATCAATGGGAAATATCTTTAAAGGAGACGGGAACTTTGGTATCTCAAACTGGCAAGTATCCTTAAGTTTTCGTCATAGAAGACACTATTTGATCGTGTGCGTGATTCATTTTGTAGGAGTCCTGATAAGTCTATTAGGCAAGCCAGTAACGACATTCCATTATGTTCGAACACGTCGCTGTACACGCGCGACTGATTTAAATTCCGTTAACCAAAGTACGCACTGCATCTTTTACTGTGTTGCGTCTATATCTTTACTAATGAAGTCAGTGTAAAAAATTAATCGTCTGCGATTGCCGAATAATGCGCGCACGTGCGGCCGATCGAACTAAACCCAACAAATCTCGGAAGAGTTTTCCAATCCATGATTGAACAGTTTATTACATTTTGATGGGTAGTTCCGTAATAATAAGCCATTACTTTTGGATACTTTAAGCCCGGGCACCCTGTATATGCGTAGTTCCAATTCTATGCTTTTTCTTAACTACATTTCTGTCTACTGTGTTTGCTTGTGTCAGCTCTCATTTTTAACGTTGATGAAGTAATGCTGTAGCACTTCTTGAAAATAAAACAAATTCACAATTTTAAAATTAGTTGTTTAGTTGTTAACATTTCAATATTTAGTGAAAATAAGTGAATTTCAAATATGAGAGGAGGAAGTGAAAAATTGACTTTCTCATGCTGGAACCCTGATCCACCAAAGAATAATGGGAGCTGCTGTATGGTAAACAGAAACGGGTTTTAAAATCCTCACATGAGATGCTTAAAAATTAAGGGTGGTTTAAGTGTTGTCTTCGTCGTATAGCCATGGTGCGCAATTGCGAAGTTTTTCGTCAGTAGCCTTAATTGACGTTAACTCAGAACAAGGGTCGGCAAACCATGGCTCGCGAGCCGCATGCGCCTCTTTGTATGGATGGTTACGGCTCTTCAGACTTCGAGCTATATTAATTATTAAAAAATATAATTATATCTGCTACTATATTTCTCCTTTATAATTATTCTATTCAAAAGATTTATTTTATTTGCGTCTAAAGTTAAACGTTTGACTAGCTTTGGACTTAAATTGTTCATCATTGACAAAAGTATGTTGAGAATTAGTGAAAATATTAATATTAATTATTGGTAGAAATACTGCCATGGGAAGACATTTCTCTAAGTGATTTCCAGCAATGTTTGCTTGTTTGCATACATCAGTCAGGGAGCTCGCTTTTGAGCAAGTGATATACGTAAATCCCTAGCAGAAGTGAGAAAAGAACATTCCATATTTTGTGACATGTTTAAGAGTTAATAAAAAGAGTTTGTGACGGGGCTTTATCGCGCCCTCTAACTAAAAACCCTCTTGGGAAATCTTTGGGGCCAGAATGGCAATTCTTTCCAACCAACTCAAGAAGAGAACGCGATTATGCAGATTAGGAATTGTGTATATATTGGAGCTTTAGTATTCGCGTGAGGTTCTATGAGGAGGTCTAATAGTGTTAGCGAAGTTCTAAGAGGAGAAAGTTCTAGGAAGTTCTAAAGGAGTTTTATGAGTGTTAAGTGAGTTCGAAGCCAGAAGATCATCCATTTGCCGGAACAAGTTGGATGAAGGATTACATTGACGATATAAGGACTGTAGTTCGCCGTGGAATAGCGGTAAGAGAGATTATATTAAACTTTAATACTAGAACGGATTCTAGTATGTTAGGAAATCATCTATAAATCTAGATTAGGTGGTTTATTGCGCTATTTGTTAGAATTATAGTTTAAGTCTCATCACTCCTGATCATAAGCCTCCAAGACTTGTGTTGTTTTGCTGAATATAAATTGAGATAATAATAAACTAATTTTAGTATGGAATCTTTGAGTGGTCAGTCTTTTATCCCCTCAAACTTAGGTCGCGTGGATGATGAAGAGATGATAACCACATCCCGTGGGTTATATCACAAGTTGAAATGACTTTTATATGCAGGAACAATCAAAGTCAATTTTAATTATTGAGCATCATATTTTAGAATAAAGTTCTAAAGTTGTTTTTTTTCCCCAGTGGGGCTGCTGCATTTTAGCAACTTAGCCTTTGCAGACACGTCAAGTTCCCAAATAAGAGAGCCATTTTGTGGCGGCCTCGTTACAAAATTTGGACTCTTGAATTATCTAACGCTATTATTCGTAGGAATATTTTTTTCACGACGCTTGAAATCTTAATTCCAACATTGCGATATTTTGACATTGATTGTTCTTTCATTGAGCGACAGAAATAAAAAGATTTTCAAAAGTTCTTAGTCTTTTTTTTTTTAATTTGTTGAAAGAAATGGAAAATATTACTTTGTGTAAAGCTTTATTTAAATGTTATAAAAGAAAGTGTGTTATATGAAATGCAAAAGTCTTGTGATCACGACGGCTACCGGAGGCTTCTCTTCCCCTCTTGCTAACGCGTATGTGGCTCTTTGTACGAGGGCTGTTCAATAAGTAATAAGACTAAAATTATTTAAAAAAAAAACAAAAACAGAATATCTTTAATCGTCATCATTTACATGGTTTTTTTCAAAATAACATCCGTGGCACGTAATGCATTTATCCCAAAGTTCTGTCCACTTCTTAAAAACATGAAAAATCCGTTTTGTGAGAGCTGTTTCAAAACCACGTCCGCAGCCTTTACACATGCTTTGTTGCTTGCAAAACTTTTGCCTCGTAATGGTTTCCTAAGTTGAGGAAACAGCGCAAAATTGCATGGAGTGAGATCAGGACTGTATGGTGGGTGTGGTAAAATCTCTACGTTGTTCTACTGCAAAACATCCAGTACTCAACGAGTAATTTGTGGTCGGGCATTGTCATGGTGCAATAGGAAGTCATTTCGAAGCAATGGACGTTTCCTTTTAACGTGCTGTACCATTGTTCGCAGGACATTCGTGTAGTACGAGTCGCTTACGGTAGTACAGGGTTCGACAACGTGTTGATACACAGTTCTTTCATAATAAAATTTATGGTCATAACTTTACCAGCTTATTTCGCAGTTTTTGCTTTCTTGGGAGTAGGTGAAGATGGATGTTTTTTCCATTCACTGCTTTGTTGTTTTATGGTTGGATCATAGTAATACTACCAAGCTTCGTCTGCTATGATAATGCGTTTTAAGACATTGTTGTCTTCTTGTTCCAGTCTTTAATCATATCGTATCATATCAAAAGTCTGCGATGCAGATTTTTGCTTCCATTTCGACAACTGGCCGCGTCTTGAAGGCGCCCACAAACACGCTTGAGTTCGATCAAGTGATACTCAAGAATACGAGTCTGCACACGCCATCTATCGGTAGCTTTTGTTAATACAGACTATAATCTTTTCTTATGCCACAAAAATTAACATTCCGATGAGTGGTTTTGCGGCAGTAAAATTAGTCTATTACTTATTGAACAGCCTACGTATAAATGATTTCTTGGAACCTTAGCTATTTTGTTTTCTTTGCAACTCAGCTTCTTTTTTTCTCCCCCCAAAATTACCGACCACTGACTGATAATAATCCAAAAACAAACTAATTTTTCTTTTGTATAAAGGGCTTTGGATTGTTTTTGTCAAGAAAATCGAGCCGATTATCGGCAGATGACTATTGTAGATGAATTTTTAACGAACATCGGCAGCTTTTCATTAACTATGAATGAGTGTTGGACTTTTTTATATTTTCTTTCTTTCATTGATCTTTTAGTAAAACATAGTTAAGGTTTTCTTTCTTTATTAACCTAGGAAAAATCTGATCAATTACGGATAAATTATATATGTATGCTGGTTTTCGGTTGGTTTTAATGTCATTATTTCTTTTTCTGATGAATTATATATTCTTTATATTTATTTATTTAATTAAAGCTGTAGGAGAAGGCAAATGAATATTTCCAATGCAATATGATAAATTCGTGTGACGTCAGGGTCACATGATAACTATAATCACGTCTTTTCAGCCAATCCTTTCATAAGTTCATGTGACGTCATAGAAATAAATGCATGATAAATGCAATCACATGTTTCCAGCCAATCAACTTATGTGCACCACTGTTGCCAACTTTTGTTTCTTGCAGAAATTTTCTTTTAAAAATTCAGTTTTGTCAACAGTAATGAACATAGATAAACAAAATGCGCTTGATTTAAAAATACACGTATAATATTAGAATTTTTTAAAAATTTTGATGAACTTTTCGAAGAATTTTAATATTTGAACATATTTACACAGTTATAAAATTCGAAATTTCATCTAAATTTTACAAGAACATCAAGTGCAAGTCTAATATCACTTCTGAATTTAAAGCATAACACGTGATTGCATTTATCATGTGACCACCATAGCTTTTGTCCATTCCATATTTCTTTACACGAGATAGTTAAATGTTTTACGTTATTTGCATTTTTTTTTTCTAATTTTCTTACATCCACTTCTGAATTATTCAATTATTCCCTTGATCGATAACTATTACTTTTGTTACATTTTTAATTTTTTTTTTTATCAAAAGCAAACGAGAACTAAATGAATTTTCTTTTTTTAAAAAAATAACTTTACTTTTTTAAAGATTTTGATCTGGCAATTTAAACACAAGAGTACCTTCAAACTAATGTTGCCTTCACGTTTTTCGACAATTGAATTACACTGGAGTAAAGCGTAAATTTTTCTTTTCCTTTTTTTCACAGCTATTTCCCTTTCCTTAAAAAACCCATCTAACACTGCTTCAGCGACGCCTAATAAAGCAAGTTCTTTAATTAAATTATTCCTGCTTTTTATTCAATCTTAAGCCATTTGTTGTTATTTAACCTTTTACAAGGGTGGTGTCCTGTGTAATTTATACCGTGAAAGAGTTTGGAATAGCACGCCTCTGGTTAATACTTTTTTCTCTTCACGTATTTATCTTGACGGCATTTATTTAAAAAAATGATTGTTGGCTTTAAAGTAATAAGTAGCAGGAAATCTCTAAATATTCTACTGATTTTTTTTTATAAATGATAAATATCAAAAATACGCCATGCAACTATTATAAGGCGAGTTATTTCATCTACATTTTGACCATTTCTATCTATATATCTATATAAGAGAAAAACAATTCTTTCGCTCTTACTCAAAATCTGCGGAACTATTTAACCTACAGTCTTAAAATTTGGCAGATATGCCTTTTTTATTGAGTAGATTCACTAAGAACGGGTTTTGTGATTACAGGGTTAAAGGTTAATATACAGTCGAACCTCCATATTACGAACCTTTATACTGCGAATTTTTTTATATAGCGAACTTTTACCTGGAACCAAGAACACGATCTTCGTAAAATAACCTCCCAATAGCGAAGTGCATGTTCTATGTAACGAACTTTTTCTCTTGTGATTCAATTTTTTTTTCTCCCTATTTTTTCAGTATTTCTGGACATTTCAAGTTATTTTCTCTTTTAACTCTTTTTATGGTGGTCATAAATCTTGAACTGATTTTATTAGGTGCCTAACTCCCCAAGAGCAATAGAATTCAGGGCGTTTCGTCCAAGATGTGCAACCCCATTGTCCAGTTCAATAGAAACATCTTCGATATCCCCTTTCACCCTCAGTGGAGTTGTCTCGTGTTCCTGAATAGTGTTGATCAATCGTAATGGTAACTTCGTTTCTTGTGGCTCGAAAACGTCAAAACATAAGTGCTTGAGCATCAAAGAAAAAAAAATTCTTCAGGAAGTGTAAATAAAGGCGTCAAGGAACTTTTCTTGCAGTTTTTCTTTCTTTTCTTTTCGATAGGTAAGAAATATAAATATATATTAATTTACAAAAAGGTGTGATTAATTACTTTTTTTAATATATAGTGTTAATGAGTTTAATATTTGTTTTATGTGGTTTAATAAACAAAATTGAAAGATGAACCTCTATATAACGAATTTCCCGTATAGCGAACTTTTTTTTCGAAATTTAGCGACTTCGTTAAATAGAGGTCCGAGTGTACCTCCATTTTAAAAACTCAAGTCATGTTCTTTTTAAATCAAGAAGCGAGGGCTGTAAGAATGTTCGTACAATGGAAAACTTAATGCTAGGATTCAGATATCAATAACTTAAAAATAATATATAGCCATACTTCTATTGACACAACAGCCCTGGGTGGGTTAAGGCCTACTCAAGAACACTCTTCCATTCCGATCTCCGCATAGCAACAGTGCTCCACAATTAGTCTCTCTTAAAACTTTAAAATCCTCCTCCACACAATCATCCCATCTGAATTTGGCCCTACCCTATTCCTAGTTCCTGTAGGTTTGTAATTAAAAATTCTGAACGTCAAGGATGAGGGGTCCATACGGAGGATGTGGCCCGCAAACCTCAAACGACCAATCTTAATGGATTTAATGACATCTACTGCCTTTAATACAGTGGCGTAACGGAGACTATTAGGGGCCCCCTGCAAAGTCAGGTTTTGGGCTCCCAAACAGAAATACGTACTTGGCGTTAGTCTGGCTTTGCCCCCCCCCCCCGTAGAATCCTCCCCCGGCACTGCGGGGGTGTACGTTACGTTACTGCTTATGTAGCTCAAAATTATGTCGTGGTCTCCACAATGCATTCTCATTCATAGCACCATAGATATATCTAAGAACTTTTCACTTAGATGGCTAGCTAGCTGTTCAGTCTGTAATTTAGACATAATCATACAGCATCAGGAAATACTTTCCGAAGCGGTTGGTTAACGGTTAATTCCCATATTTACTATTGCTGAAATCAATTTTAAATATGTTGCAAAAGCGTTTATTTTCCCCCCTTGCTTATATATTGTGCGTTGAAAGAATATACATTCTTAAATACTTCTGTTTTTGATAAAATTAACCATAATTATAATCTGTTTCTTTTTTTTTAAAAAAAAAAAAATTTTTAATGATTTTTTTTTTTTTTAAAA
>BMAV01003493.1:61420-94874 GCA_019973955.1 Trichonephila inaurata madagascariensis
ATATAAAATATATTTATAAAATTTAATATATTTATAAAATTAAAGTAATTTTTTTTATTTTATAAAATACAAAATAATTACAAAAAATATTTAATATTTAATAAACCTTTCATAAATAAATAAATTTATTTAATTAAAAATAATAATTAAAGGAATTAAAGAAAAAAAGTTGATCGCGTGCGTGGAATCGAACCCTAACCTCCAGCATAGAAAGCAGACGATTTACCAATCAAGCTACGAACTCGTTGGGGAAAATTAAAATTTTATTGTATAAAAGCTAAGCATGAATTTCGAAGGCTGATTTCTCCGAATTGACTGGCCATTCGATGGAATTACATTGAGGGGGGGAACACCCTAAAAGTGTTCTACTATTACACCAAGTCTCGATCCGAAATGAATTTCCTTAGTCGTACCCTCTCCTTGTAAGATCCAAAAGACGTTGTACACTTTTGGATAAGCCCAATTCAGTCAAATTTTTCCACTTGAACATCATATGGATTTGCGTTTATCAGGAACTTATACAAGGGGAAACATAGGTGCTCCTAGCAGAGTTCAATTCATACTCGTCAAGGAGTAGCTTTATTTTTAAAATTTTTTTTTTTAATTTTTTCTAATTATCGTATTTCTTCATATCATATGTCATTTTAAACAGAAATATTTGAACTTTTAGAAAATGTAAAAAAGTGAAAATCGATAATTTTTCGAAAATTCATGTGCCGGACCGACCCTCTTAAGCAATATCTATAAATATATTATGTAGTTTAAATAGGCAATTAAAAATTATCTCAAAATAAAGAAAAAGAGCTACAAATTTTTACTAAAAAGAACTAAATATTTTTCAATACGAAACGTATTAACAAAGGAATTTTCAATTGTAATAAACAGAGATGAGGGTGAATATTATATCTACGTGAGAAATATTAATTAAAAATGAATTATTACTAATTACCTCCATAAACTAAAAACGTACTGAATAATTAAAATATTTAATATAACGTAGTGTTTTAATTTTATGCAGAAAAGATAGACTGTGAAATTTTTGTATAATTCCTAAAATTAACTCAATTTATTTACTAAATCCATAATTCCGTTTGACATCATAGAAGAATAAGTCCTCTAAAGAGATTCGCGAATACTAAATAGAAGTTGATTCATCTAAAACTTTCTGACTTTTGTGAAAGGAAAATGGAATATCTTTATTCTATAGAAAATAATACCTCCGATCTTTTCACAGTTGTTGAGATGGTTAATCTAGTTTGATATCGAATCTGTCTTTTGATTCTTACAAGGATTTGGAAGAGGGAAAAAAATCAGAACAAATAGGATGACATAACCCAAAATTCATTCTGAATTCATAAGATAAATCGAAGCCTGGAGTTAGTGAATTATTTGCGAACAAAGGGAAACCGTATGAACAGCAAAAGAATTGAAAGATCGAGCTCGAATAACTAGAGCAAATAAACTGCAAACGATATTAATATTGAGAAAATGGGATAAAAGAGAAGCGACCACAGGAAACGGAATATAGTTAGAGAATTGATTTTTCAAGTTTTGGAATTTAAGATCTTTAAAAATAAAGCTTCTAATATACTTAAGCTTAAGTCGAAAAAACTTTGAGGAATAAATTAATTTTTTGTTTGTTTGCTGTAGCTTTATGAAGTACCTTATTTTAAACTTTTTTTATTATATATTTATGGAGCTACATATATAGAGATCACAAAGTTACTGATGTATTTTTCTTCTCAAACAATGGTTATAATACTTGATAATTCAAAAAGTCTTAATATAACTGTTTTTTTCTCTATTTAAAATTGAATTAAGTGAAAATGAATTGTTTCAATTAATATTCTCATTCTTCCTTTAAAGTTTGATTGTTGAAAAATCTATGTTTAATTAGATATTTTTCTCTTATGAAATGTATTTACTTTTGAGTAATTAATATAAGCAATTTATTAGAAGTTTGATTGATTAAACACATTATGTTCAAGGTGTAATGGCTCTCAAATGTGTTGGTCATGTTAAATTTTGTAGGAAAATCAATTAATTAAAAGGGTTAAATTATGAAAGGAAAAAAAACATTTTGTGCTTTGTTTTTAAACAATATCTCTGTTGTTTAGGAAACAAAGCGTTGCATTATAATTTAATACAAATGTTAAGAAAAACCGCAAAGAAAGTTTTAAATCTGAAAAAGAAAAAAATTCTACTGAAATCCGTAACTGTTTTTGCTTTCACCATTTTTAGTATACATTGGGCCATCTTACCATTATTACCATTTCAAATGATTTTCTGTTGAATGAATAAGTTTGTGCTTTTGTTGTGCAGCTTATTTTATTCTTGTTGAACTTTTGTTTGTTGTTTTGTTGTTCGCTTGTTTGAATTCCAATTTACATAAAAGATTTTATTGCTTAGCCACAAAACTACAGTTTTGTCCACATATCAACTAAATACATGACACAAGAATGGGGAAAAATATTTTTATTACATGCGGACAAGCTTAAAAATTACAATGCGTCTTTATTTGAAATAGTTAATTTAAAAATCATAATTTAAAAAAAATTTTGCTTTATGTTTTTTAAAACATTCAAATATTTCTTACTGTTTACATAATGAGGTCAATGAAAAAGCCATTTTATTTTGGTGGTGACATGCAATTCTTCACAAAAAATATATATTCTATTTTGTTCTAAGGTGTTTTTTTTGAATCATGCCCTTCATTTTTCAAGATTTCTTGAATATTTTCCCCTAAATATATTTATTATACATTGCGTCGATTCTGATTTTGACTATTTGTCTGTTTTGTACACCAATATTGTATTTAAAAATACATTATAACATTTAAAAAACGATAAACAATAGGAAATTGAATTTTAAGCTACACACAGATTTCGGTCCTTTTTTTCTGTGTGTTAGAAAAATAAATAGTTTTTCTATTGAATTCAACTTTCCCTTATATTATGCGAAATTTATTCAAAAATAAAGCACTATTATGTTACTGAAACATTACTTTGTTAAGAAAATACAACAAAATGCGGGAAGAAGTGCAAAGAAAATTTTTAAGTTCCAACTTCTTCAAATAAGTAAACTAAAATGTCTGCGATTTTTTTTTTAAATATGTTATTTTTACTTTTTTTTACATAATTCTTTTGTTAAATATTATACATACTTTTGTAAAGAATAAGATAAAGATATAACAAGATGAAAAAATAAATTCAATTTTTATCCACTTACGAAGTAATCAGACTGTAAGGTTTTATTTATTCAACATTTTTACTGTATGTTTTATAGAACATATAAAAATGTTTGTCCAAAGAAATAATGTTTTAGGCTTAAGTGATAAAAAATGCAGCAACATTTTTATATTTTTTCCCGCAGGTATGTTATTATTTAAGTAACTACACATATGCTAGTTATCTTAAAATCTTTTTGGAATATTTAAAAATTAAAATTAGAATTATTCATTGCATTTAAAAAAAGCAATTATGACGACTAAACTTTGAAATAAAATTCATGAACTTTATTTTTGTGAAACGTAAAGAATTTCTGCATTTATATTGTAAGTCTTGGGAAATATATAGTGGGCCACAAAAGTGTTCATACACTTGCAATTTCTTATAAAAATTTTCTGTTTTCGACTAATAAAAATTAATCTATTGTAATTGTAATTTTTTTTACGATATCTGCAATTTATTCTTAATGGAATGACATAATTAATTTTTTAAAAATAGTATAACTATTTTTTAAAAAAATTAATTATCAAAAAGGTACTGAAAATTACGCCACAAATGTCTTCGTACACTTAACAAAAATCTCAACTTAACTTTAAATATTGTGTTTCTTTCACAATTTAGTACTTAGTAGGATATCTTTTAGTGTCCACAACAACTTTTAAACGTCTTGGTATAGATTTAATCAGTTTTTTGTAATTTTCGCATCGATTTTCCTCCATTCTTCTGTGATTGTTTCTACTTCACATTTTGTGTTTATTTGTCACGTTTTATTTTTTAAATCAAATTCTCACCAAATACGTTCTACTGGGCTAAATAAAGTGATTGAGGAGGTGTTTTCATAATTTGGGGACAGTTATAGAGACACCAGTGGCGTACAATGAGAGCAGTGCACTTGGCGTCATTACCCTGTTAAAAAATTAAGTAGTCTCCAATATCCAAATTTCGGACGGATAATTTAAAATTTCTCTTTAAAATAATTAAATAGAGTTCATGATTCACAATACCATAAAAAAAATACCAAATTACATAATTCTGAGGCCAATTTACACCCCCACGCCAGAACGCCTTTACTTCATTGCTGACTCATGGAGGTGGAAGAATTCTTGTTTCACATAAATTCATGTTATTAAACTCCTTATTCTTTCATTTACAAGCTATTATAGGCCCATAGGAACCAAAAATGTTCAATTATCTGCGATCCCAATCAATTTGCAGTTAATTTTAAATTTTCTGAAACTTAATTCCAAGAATCTAGTTGGATCAATAAAACATGGAGGTGGAAGTGTTTTTGCGTGGGGGTGTAAATTGTGTGTGTGGTGTGGCCACAGAATTAGTTAATTTTGTATTTTTTGTTGATATTGTGAATCATGAGCTCTATTTAAATATTTTAAAGAGAAATTTTAAATTATCCACCCAAAATTTGGATATTGGAAACTACTTCATTTTTTAACAGGATAATGATACCAAGTGCACTGCTCTCAATGTACGTCCCTCGTGTCTCTATAACTGTCCCCAAATTATGAAAACACCTCCTCAATCACTTTATTTAGCCCAGGAGAACATATTTGGTGAGTTTGATGTAAAAAAAGAAAACGACATATAAACGCATAATGTGAAGTAAAAACAATAATCACAGAAGAATGGTGGAAAATCGATGCAGAAATTACGAAAACTGATTAAATCTATACCAAGACGCGTAAAAGTTGTTGTGGATGCTAAAAGATATCCTACTAAGTACTAAATTAAGAAAGAAATACAATATTTAAAGCTAAGTTGAAATTTTTGTTAAGCGTACGAAGACTTTTGTGGCGTAATTTTTTAGTAACTTTTTGATAATTAATTTTTAAAAAAAAATAGTTATACTATTTTTAAAAAAATAATTATGTCATTCCATTAAGAACAAGTTGCAGATATCATAAAAAATTACAATTACAATTACAATATATTAATTTTTATTAGTTGAAAACATTAAATTTTATAAGAAATTGCAAGTGTACGAACACTTTTGTGGCCCATTGTATATCGATAATTCGATATTATGTTTTACAAGTAATGTAATTTGTCGAATAGTTTGATGTGTATTTTACTCCTCCTAATTAATTGGATGAAATACCGTTTTGGTTCTATTCCATTCCTCAAAAAGTATTTTCAATAATAGTTAATGGTCGTGTATAAAATATCGCAAATTCCAAAAATAAATTTTTTTTAGAGCCAGACGAGCTTGGCACGCACATTTACACACGTGTAGCCATATCAGAAAAGCATTATGATCGTGATCATACCTGGTGATACATACCCATCTTGTCAAAGTTTTAGTATTGGAATTTCGTTTTGGAAACCAATGTTACCGTTGCTTTTTGAGCACACGTGGAATAGATAAGGTAATACTTCTATACGTGTTTCCTCTGGAAAGAAAAAAGTCGAATTCCAATTTTTATCAGAAATGTATCATCCACAAATATTTGTAATATTGACACGCGGACTCCAAGAAAATGAAATGCAGAATTTTTTTTGAAAGACAACGGACAGAAAGCTATAATAATATTTTATTTTGATTGCCGAAAACTTGATTGAAACTGAAAATGTAGTTTAGTTTTACATTGAATAAAAACTTATTTTTTATGATCTGTGCTGTGAGTTGTTTGATGAATAGTTTTTCGTTAAAATTGAAGCAAACTTTATTTGAAGAATCTATAATTTTGATATACAATATGTATAAAAAAAAGTAGCCGATTTGTTTATTCTAGTTTTTGACCTGTAATTAAAGTTAACAAATTTCAATGTTTTTTTTTCCCGAAAATTTTGATATTGATTTCCTGAGAACGTTTTTATATATATAAAAATGTATCAAAAGTAAATTACGACTCTTAAATTATAGATAATTGTTTTAAAAAGAAAAAATTGAAACTTTCTTAAAGGATTATATTAAATTAATTCCATTGAATATGTAATCATTTTAGAGTAAAGTAGAAGATATAGTGAAACTTTTAATTTGCTTCTTTTTTAACTTTAAGAATATTATTATATAATTTTATCTTTTCTCCCTAAAATTTATCTTGAACTGTTTATTTACATTTGATGAGAGGTTCGGGAAACTAAAAAGTACTTATATTGCCCTAGAGCTTTCGGTCTTGTTTTACGTTTATATGGATTCAATACATAAATCTACATCATGGAAGCCTTACTTCAGAAAATTTTGCAATAAGTTTTTATCTAGAAGCATCTTTAGAGTCTTGAGTAGATTGTCAGGAAGAGAAGAAATTATTTCCTTGGATGATATTACCTTTTATGTCACGCTATTATGGCAACGTCGACAGGAATGTTAACGAGATGAAAATCTCGAGTAATAAAGCAACCCGGAACTTGAATGTATCCGTTCACTAATTCTTACAATAATTGGCATGAGCAGGTCTATAAATTACTTTTCTGCTTCTGATTTGAATTCCAGAAGTCTAATCGGCCTTTCCTAATGAATATTCTGCGATCGAGGTCGAGAATACCTTTTATGAAATTTTTTACATGTACCCAGAAATAATGGGTGAAATTTCATCACAGACATTCTCTCTTTCATATTAATTTATTTCATTTGTTACATAATTTACTTCATTTTAAGGTATTCTTTTATTTTTTTTTAAATATAAAATTTTATGTTTGTATGATTTTTCTTTATTTAAGAAGCAGTAGAGACAATACCGCTCGTTGTAGGAAGTTTATGTTCAGAAATTTCGGGTTCGTAGATTTTTACTATCTTCAAGAAAAACTTCAGTGTTCTGTTTGGCGGATTGGGGATCCAGAGTTCGCCTTAGGAATTAAGAAAAAAAAAGAAAAAAAGATCACAGTATATTGTGCTCTTATAT
Source organism: Trichonephila inaurata madagascariensis (assembly GCA_019973955.1). Lineage (NCBI taxonomy): Eukaryota > Metazoa > Arthropoda > Arachnida > Araneae > Nephilidae > Trichonephila > Trichonephila inaurata. The sequence goes on from BMAV01003493.1 coordinate 68,505, forward strand.
GGGACTAACTTGAGAAAGAAAAAGACTTGGGATTTTGAACTTTTAAATAGATACAAATATATAATTTCTTATTATATATTAAATAAATTAAAACGATTTCAACAAAAATAAAGTTTAATTAATACAACTATTCATTAAATTTTTTGAGTTTAAGCATTTTTTACAAGAATATAAAAGCTGTATATATATATATATTGCCATAATCTGATCGCTGTTGCAGGAATGACTCAAGTGGATATAACCAAGTCATTTAACCAAGGTTCAAAATTACGAGGTCCTTGAGTAGTTTCTAGTAGACGAAAATCAATTCAAATTCAACCATTGTTTTTATTTGCATATTAAACTATTAAGAAAAAGACAAAGCAGAATATGGGGCTTTTAAAGGCACACGAAATGAATTTGTGATTATAAAATGGTCTGAGTGAGGAATGTTCTGTGAAATCATCTAAAAATGAATCCTGTAGTATCCATCCAATTGTAATTTCTTTTCAAATCGCTTGATTATTCTAATTTTTTTATAGTTATAACTGTGCCCAATTTCTTTCGGTTATAGTTATTACGTTTTTCTTGGATTTAAAACGGAATATAGCATGTTAATATGTGTAAAATGGTTTGAATGAGAATTTTTAAATATTCTTTTCGCATAATGCTACAATATGTTTTATAATGCGTTACATCTAAACGCAATAAACGTCAGAAGGTAGTTTAAATGGTACGAAATGTATTTCTCTCTCTCTCCTTTGCTTTCTCGTTCTTCTAACGTGTGATTTATGCTGTTATGAAAATTTACTCTGCTCCTTTACGTGGCCCAACATCTAATATTATTCCAATTCTTGTTCTAAGTATGGTGCATTCATCTTTGCTTATGTGTTCTCTTCCTCATTCTAATGTTGCACTGTGATACTGTTTCTACATCTGATATTCTTTTCTAAACGATATTTCCTTTTTCTTTTTGCGTTTACTATAGATTCTTCATGCTAATATAACCAAAATTTCTCTCATCAGAATGATTTATTACTTTGCTGTTGAACACTTCATGTATTGTACTTCCTTAAATAAAAAGTAATACTTCTCTTGTGCTGTCAAAATTTGTATTACAACCACGTTTTGATAAATTCTGGGTGGTCGCCCTTCAATCTGTCAATTCAGTTGTATTATAAAATACTTCTTTTTGTGTGTGGTCATCGTAATTATACCCGTATATATACAGATGATTAATAATCTACCAAGTTATTAAGTCACTAATAGTATAATTGTTGAGTTAATATCAAGTTATGAGATATTCTCAGTTTGGTTCCATCATTCTATTTAATGGAATTACATTGAGATCTACGTAATTGCCAATTTCATATAATTCCTTGTTCGAGATGAACCTATGTAATCATATAATGACACGGGTTTGAACATCTAACTGCATATCACAGTGTTATAAAAGCTTAAATCCAATTACGGGACATTATTATGAACAGTTCGGGTGGTTATGTCCTATGAATTATGTTGGTTTCACGAAATGGACGCAAATGCCTTTTGACTTTCCGTCCGAATTATTTCGTTATTAATTTAATACTTTCATTCAACTAAATACATTCACTATTCACCGAATTTCATAAAATACGTTTGTGTTATGAAGAAAAAATTAAATCATGTGATGAATAATTTGAAAAGGTATTTGATGAATTTCCTGTTAAGGTTCAATGGAATTAAAACTGAATTTTTAAAAACTGAATTTGGGTATTGCGATGTCTTGGAGTGAAAACGACATCTTTCTATTTATTAAGGATTTGTATTTTAATTTTATGGTCTCTTTTAAGCTTTTCTGCCGGTGCGGATTCAATTTAATCTTAAAACTCTTTATATATACTGTTATTTAAATTGAATTAATTTTCCAAGTTCACACACAATGTTAAATAGAAATTTTAATAATTCTTGAGTATAATATTAGGTTTTTTAGTAAAATTTGAATAGTGTTTGAAATTATAATAAGGATTGAAGTACTTATCTTTTTCACATATCTTTCTATTCTAAGAGCACTATTTATAGCTTGTTGTGTGATTTGCATACATTTACATAAATGCCAGCATTTTTTTGCAGGATTTTAGATTGTTCCTGAAATAACTATTATAATATATTCAAAAAGTAATCGATATATTGGATGCGTCATTTAGACTAAATTACTATTATCTGATATCAATATTCATTCCTGATGAGTTTTGATAGACGGTCCCCATCTTACTTGCCATTTGGTTTGTCTGTCTTTGTGGTTATTATTTCGCATACTTTTTTGTTCATAACGTGCTCAAGTAAGTGTTTTTATTGAAAGGAAGTACATTTTTTAATGAATTTATTCTGCATTTTCCGTTTCTTTATTCAATTTTTGACGTTAATTCCCTGCCTTTTTCTAGAGTGAATCCTGAAATTTTTCATATACTGTTCTCTTTTGTAATATAATGTTCCCTTGTTCTGATAATGTGAATACAAGTGATTTAAAGATTTAGAAATTCGCCTAAATATGTATTATAATAGGAATTTCTTCTGTTGTCTCTTTTAATAAGTTATAAAACTGTACTTAATTTGATAAAAATAAATTTTTTATGTAGTTACTAAAGATTTATATAATGATACACTGTAAAATTTTCAAAGTTAAGATGTAACCGCTTATGTCATAATTACCATTAACTGACTGTCCCAAGCAGTACAAGCGCCCTCCAGCGACCACCCATCTTCTCGAAAGGCCAGGTGAAGATGGTCGCTATGAAAAACCATCGACATTTTTTGCCAATGATTTGTGTTGTCTTTGTGTAATCTAACTTAAATTAATAAATAATTGTTACGCTAAAGGAGATTTCATTGAACCCAATCCCGAATTTACCTCCTTTAGTTTAATCTTTAAAGTCCAACGCTTTATAGATTTATATAATGGTGTCCGAAAATTCGATTATCTTTTATACAACCAGGAGTAGAAGAATTCAAATTTGAAAACTATTATGTTGCTTCTTAATGCGGAAATGCTTATTTATTTGTTTTGTTCACGTTACATGCACTTGTGTAATAAAAAGCCCCGGTCTATTCATTTCCATTCACATTACAGAAATATCATTCGAGTGCGTGTACCGTTCTACTGATGTGTCTTCATTTTGTGTCATCTCGATTACCCACTTGACCTTTAAAAAATTCCGTAAGTGTAGTAATTTATCGGATTATTTGCGATGCGATGGTCCTGAGAAACTTCCCGAAAAGAAGATATCTATTATTTATGACTCGATCGTATTGCCTTTTTATTCTTGTCCGAAAAGTATTTTCTGTAATGCGTGCATAGGCTGAAGCGAGAACCGTGGAAGTATTTGTCCTATTATTGTATACTCGGACGCTTTTTCTGCTCTTCTAAAAGCACAAAAAATTGTGGCATCAAATCCGATGCAGGAAAAAGACTGCATTTACTCACGCTAAAAGAACATAGTTCCGAGATTCGAAATTTAAATTGAAAAGCATTTTAAAATAAAACAGTATTCCAACAAACTGTTTCGTGTTTGAAGAATGTTCTCTTTTTTTTTTCTTTTTAAGAAAAAAAAAAAGATTTCCCCTTTCCCACTTTCTTTCTCGAATGTGGAATATTTCTTTTGCATTCTTTAAGAATTTAAGAAATTCGTTTCGTTTTCGTTCTTTTTTTCTGATTAAGAAATGCTGGTAATCCAGAGCAAATCAGTCTATATAATTGCTTTTGTTTGAAAAAGCGGTTGTATGCAGATTCTTAATGACATGGAACGGATCGATTTCGTGTTTAATGACGGTGAAACAGAAAGAATGTGACTGGTATAATTTCACAGACAATAAATATACACTGAGTCGCCATTTTTTCCCCCGTGATGCGATGTAGTTATTGCTGCGTTTTGTGGCTTCCTGAAATTGATTTGTGATTTCATTTATTTTGTACGAATTACATTTTATTTCTTTGTCCATAGTTTGGATTTCTCCATTTTGTTATCAGAGACATAAACTGCGCTTTTGCTTTTCTAGTGTAAAATAATTTAGAATGGGAAGACTGCGAAGTGACATGTTTTTTATTCTTTTTATTTCTTTCATAAATACATGGTAATGTTCGTTTTATTTAATAATAAAGTTATAAAATAATTTTTGAGAATTTTCTTAATTTTGGATTGTAGAATTTTGTAGTATCTGAAAAAGTTGAGTACACATTGTTTCTTGTTATTTTTTGCTTGTTTAAAACCAATTGATAGAGTATTTTTCTTCGATAATGTCACTGAAACATAATTGGACTATTGTAATGGAAAATTAATGCTTTATCATCAAAATTACCTGTTTCAAAAGTCAAAGTTATTCTTATATAATGTGTAACTATTTTCTGCGTCCATGCTTAGCATGTGAGAAGGCAAATTATAAGTTTGCTTATTATATGTTGTGTTTACCTGTTGTTATGTTGTGTTTACCTCTCACCTCAAACATCCGCTATTTCACTTCAAAACTTTACTTATTTCTGCTTTAACCTACCTCGCAAGATATGACTCCTAATTCCACGTGATGACGGTCGTCGATGTCTATAATTTTAAAGCCGAGATGTAGTAGGTTTAAATCCTGATTCCTCAAATTACTTGTTGCATAAAATAATAGTTTTTGCCTATTAAAGAAACATTGATGGCTAAGAAGAATTATAAATCCTTAGAATAAACTTTGGCTAATTTTGTTTAAGATCAGTTTTCATGTGGTGTGAAATTACGTCTTCCCCGTTTAATCGTGGCTCAGAATTTAGAGTTTCGTCTCCAGTAGTCCTGTATAACTGAAGTGCAAGGTTAATTCAAATCAATCTACATCCATTGTCATGATGTTCTTTGTGTCGCTCAAGATATGAACCTTCAACCTTCAATTGGGAAACTTTGACATTACCAAGTTTCTTGGGCGTCATATTGCAAAGCTATTTCAGAATGGCTACTGTTACGAATTTGATTATTCATGTCACGATTCTTAATCTAAATATGAATTGAGTTCTGTAAAGAAACAGTGTGAGAGAGATGAATTTAGAGGATAAGGCTTTTTTTCGATATTGAGAGTTAATGTAATTTTTCCTGTGATATTTTTAGTCAATTATCATGCAATGAATTTTAATGAAATAATTTTCGAAAATAATTGGGGGAATCAATCAACATCAAAACACCCATTCAAGGAAATTGTTAAATGGAAGTGATATCAGTTAAATATGCTAAATAAATTTAATCTCTCTTTGGATAAGTCCATCCTGCTATAAAGGTCGTCATAATTCTGAATAGGTACTTGAAATTACGTGTCCTGTGTAACTTTGGAAAGAATCCAGTTGTAAGATTATCTGCATCTACAATAGTTTTTTTTTTATAAAATGTCGTAACAGAGATATATGTTATATTATTTTATACATCGTTATATAGATATGGTATATATGAAGGATAAATGGAACAATTATATTATTTAGATTATCATGGATTGTGATCTAAAATATTTTTCATCTTATAATTTATTCTTTTATAATCGCAACCAATATCTCTTTCAACGAAACTCGTTTCTTAAACTTCTTTTTCTTATTTCTCTCAGATACTTTAATAAATATTTTATCTCTCTATAAAAAAATAATTTTCATGATGCTGTAATAAATTTTGACGTTAACTGCAACAGGTGACGACCGAATATTTTTTTAAAAACTAAATTTATTCTTGACTACGAATACTTTAGAACCATATAATACATGTAAATTACAGTTTGAGCAATGAATATAAACAGAGTTGTATAATTTGTACAATGGGAGTTGTTCCGCCGTTAGGGTGACAGGAAAGGGGGGACCCCTCTTTCCCCTAGTAATTTTCAAATAAGTTAGTTGAAGGTAATATATGAAAACATTTTAAAATAAATTTATTTAAATGAAATTAGATCAGTCTAATATTCAAGCTAGTCAATGAATCCCTATACTGATCTATTACCATGACAGTTAACTTTATTTTCAATAATTTGGGAACAATCATTATGTCTTGTGTTCTCTGTAAAGAAAATGCATACGGGGTTTATTCATGTTTACATTGGAATTAAATCGCGATATTGTAAATTCATTACAAAGTCGATTTGTTATTGCTATTTCACCAGATCAAATACTACGTAATCATTATATAATGATTCTATTCATTTATGAATGCATGTGTTGTCTTTTTTTTAGGTCTGCTTTTGTATTGCTTCTTCTATGTATTAGTTCTCTTTCTAGAATTAAAAAAAAATTATTGATCTTTTTTAATTGTTTTTACGAGTTTACCTTGAAACAGAACCAGTTGTGTAATTTTACTTCCTCTAATAATAGTGTATTTACAATTGTGTTCTGGGGAAAATAGAAAAGAAATATGCAAAAATATTTCTTTTTTATCACGGGATTATAGATCTTATTTGTCATTCTTAATCTCTGTTTTTAATGTAGCTGTATACATTATATATCAGTGATTCCGAAAGTGCGCGCTGAGGCTTCAAAGTCTCGAAGGTTTTTACATCTTCAAAGGAAGAAAAAATAATCTATTATATAAAATGACATTTTTCATAACTGTGGTACCTCTTTTTTTTTTACAATGCCGTTAAATTCCTTTTAATACCTAAATTTTGATTTTTTTCAAGTAATTTAAAATTTAATATGCGAGAAAATGTTGGCTAAATTTCAACGTATATTCTTTTTATACTATAAAAGCAGAAAAAGATTGCTAATCTTTTTCCTAAATTTTTAATAGTGTTACCTTTAGTGCGCGCGCGATGGAAGAATCATACATCATTTTCTGTACAATTAACGCTGGAATGAAGAGTTTTGTTCTTCGTTCTTGCCTCATTAAAAATTTCTAGAAGCATCACATAATTGAGTATAATGCTGTGAGGTTCTGATGCCTCCAGGCTTCATTTAATCAAACTCGTAAGCGTTTAATTGGGAATGGAAGCGCTTTGGCTTTAATCAATTAGTAATCCTGTCGAAATTGAATATCAGGAATGAAAAATTAAGGAGGTTGTAAATGCCGCCGAGGGACAAACGCATACTTGGAAATTACGTATCTATTGAGAATTTACCCACCTGGATTGCTGGCATTGTTCATTTACGTTTGTGTGTGAGTACTTTATAGGAAACAAAGATTTCTGCAGTAAAGTAGAGTATGTTAATTTATCAGTTTATAGACGTATTTTTATGTGGTTGGATTTATTTTTACAGTAAAACTCGTCTTAAAATAAAAGGGTATGACATTACTACTGAAATAAAAAGTAAGACAAAACTAGTTTTAATATTCCTATTTTTTATTGCTGAAATATTTCCAGGAGTGTAAAACACTCACGTATTCTCGAAGGAAAGGCAAACAAAATGAGCAATTTGAATATCTGGATAGAATACAGGGTAGATATATCAAATATGTTTTCAGGTGTAATTCTTTGAATCTCGTGATTTACCATATTCTTTTGTGGAAATGTTGGAGTGTATTTTAGGATAAAAATTAAAAAAAAATGCATTTTATTAATGTCGTGTTGAGAATTTTAAGAAATTAAAAGATAACTAAAGAATGTAGTATGTCCCGTTTTTCTCTTGCTATTTGACTACATGAAGACAAAGTTGCAATTTCCATGAATTATTCTAACTGTGCAAAAGCTTCTGTAGATTGATTAGCAGTAATCTTTCATTCGTTGCGTGTATAGAAAATTTCTTTTCGCTGAAATTCATCAAATCGTGTCTTTTCGAAGAACTTTTTATAAAGTCTTTGAAGAAACAAGACAAATGTATAATTAATGAGCTTCACTCTCAGCTGTATGAGAATTGTAACTGTAACTGTATTTGGAAATAAAACTGCCTATTCAATTATATCTTACAAAAAAATTGCTATGATGTTTGATACAATAATACAGCCAAGTTCACACGAATTTGATCTGATAACATTTTAAATCATCAGTATTAGTTATGGGCTGTAATAAATATATATATACATCGATCTAATTCACTTCAGTTCATCAATGTTTAATTTCCGTTAATGTCGCCGATATCTCAATTAAAGTATTATTATTGATTGTGGATATTTTACAGAAATGATAATCAATTCTTCTTGTCTAACCTTCGACAACCTTTTAAGATTAAGGAAAACATATCAAGTAATTTTGAATTCTACTTAAAGAAAAATCTATAAAAGATATTGTGCTAGGCAGCTGAATATTAAAAGTTGTATAAATTATTATGGAATATGTGATAACGATATTTTCAGTAGTAAATTCTTTTAAAAAATTGATCTTTTTCCGCCTTATGAAGTATTCTTCTTATAGAAGGATTGCTTTTTAAATCGATGTATATTAATTTATTTAATACTTTAGATGGGTGAAACAAAAGCTCTTAAACCTTGAGTAAAGCTATTAGATATAGATGGTATCATTCTATTCTGCCGTTTTGAATTTAAAGCTGATCATAGTATGAATTTGTGTATGTGTTAATCATCTAATACAGGGTTAGCGGAATATTTTTTACAAAACGGAATAATAAAGGATCAATAGAAATTCTCAAAAGGTTTTTAAATAAACATTTCATTCTAAGTTCCATATTATTTGATTAACGTTTTATTGATTAAATACTTATTAATTCCTTCCTACGAAGTATTTTCACAAGCTATTTAACTAAAATGTTACCTCAAATAACATCTATGGTACACTTTGCGAAAACGTCTGGCAGCGAGATCGTATATGACAGCTGAAACAGATGCTCCTTAGAGAGTTGCAACTCTTATCTCAAGAACTTCTGGATAATTCGGTATTGAGTATGTACAGACTATGTATTACACAATCAGAGACGTTTTACGTCAGGGGCCTACTGGGCTCGGGTGCAGGGCCTCGTCTCGTTCTCAACTCGGCCTCAATAAGATGATGATCCGAATAATTTTAATAGTTAAATGTTATTCCCGTACATATTCTCCCGAAAACTGGGAATTTTAAATTATATCGCAACTGACAACAATGGGAAAACTGCATCATTACGTCATGTTCGTCGTTCTGCCGAGGCCTTCCACCACCCATTTAGTCGAAAGGAGGCAGTCGATTTGTGAAATTGTGAGTCACGCACATTTGTTTGTACTAGTATTAAGGTACGGTTACAGTTTGTAGTAGTATTTGATAACGTAAGCTATACACTGTCTGCTTAAAAGAGTCGCAGCTAGGTTCTACTTTTGCATAGGGCAGGGATGACGAACTAGTGGAACGTGTGCCATCAATGGCACGCGACACAATATTTTGGGCACGCCAGTGATCACAATGATTTGCATTTTATCTCAAAATAACAAAGTTCACTATGAAGTATTACGAACTAACGCGAGTAATCGTGAGCACCCTTGTTTGTCTTAGTTACGTCGTGGACTACAGTTGCTTATGATGCAAAATTTGTCTACGCATAGCATAGTCAACTTCATTGACACAACTGTATTTTAAAGTTTATTTGTGTTATATTTACGATTTTTAATTGTTATCTGACCTGGCTAGTTCAACAAAAAGTGCAAGATAGTAAGCGTAATGGAGAATTTCAAACTTGTTGAATCTAGAAATGTAGCATTATTAATAAAGGAGAGAAAGCATTGTTTGTTTTATGTTCTGGAACAGTGGTATGCGGAACATCATCTGTAAAACGGCATTCTGAAACAAATCAAACAAATCTATCAAAAAAGTGAACCACAGCAAAAATAATTAATTGCTTAGAAACCATTTGGCAGATGACTCTAATTCAGCACGCATTCTACTAAAAGATACATCTTACAATCCTAATCTAATTTATTTGTCATCCAATCTGCAACAACAGAAGTCACACTGTTACTTTAATTAGAGTTACACGTATAACTAAAACTTCTACAACTATACAGCACAAAAAGTATTTTTTCATTGTGAATAAAGAGTTTTGAGTTAGTATTTAATTTTATTATTTTACCAATAATCAAGTCAAAATTATTTGACGGCACGTGTCTGTACCTCCTTATACACTTCTTTAGAAAAAATGGCACATTGATCCATAAAGGTTCGCCAACCCTGGCATAGGGGATCGGAGTCTCAAGAAATCTTAAGACGTCACTGCACGCAAACATTTGCAGTTAGGGAAAATCACATCCCTTACTGAGGGATTTTAATTTGTTCTTCCTCACGACCAAACAATGCTTTTTACTTATCATTCTGTCAAAGCCTTTTTTTGCTTTGTTCTGTAATGCATGCATACAATTCATATTTTGGCTATTATGAATTCATCATCCTTTAAGTGCTACATTGTATCATTGTAGTGTGAATCTCATGTCAGCCAGTTCGGATTATTTTTTTTCGGAATTGCGGCAAAATCTGAAAAGCTGCGCCAGTCACAAATAAAAAGAATCAATGAACGTTATATTTAAGTTTTATGTTAAACTTTGAAGCAATTCTCTCATTAAGTTACCTTTATTCTCTTCACACGTATCCAGAAAAGATTATTGATATATATTGCGAATATCATTGTGGCAGCATGTATCTAAATTGATAATAGAATTACATTTTAAGATGTATGATGTGTGTTCCCTCATAAATGAGTCGGAGTGTGTATTATATTCTTTGTTTGTAGAGTTGAACATATCGATTCTGCTGCAATGTCTCCATTGAAATGCTCGTGTGCGACGATATGTAAAAGCAAGAATTACGTGCGTGCGTTGAAGTAATTTGGGTGTAGTAAAAGAATATAAAAACTAGAGAAGAAAAAATCGATTAAAAACCTCGCTTCTATTTTTAACGGTACCATTATTCTAATATTTCATGAAAGGGAATGAAAGAATACTTTTTAAAATTGATTTTTTAAAAAGAAAACGAGTTTTGATTTTTTTTTTTTTAAGTTATTGTTCATTTAAAAAATTTTTTATTTTTTTTTCAGCGAAATTGAGCTGCCTTTTTTTTTTTCCTATTTTTAGTTCCTCCCACACTTTCTATTGAGCAGATACAATCTCACAAGAAATGTTGGAATATTTGGTCTTATATACTGCGCTGAAATTTCACTTTCAAACTCCCACGTACAATTCCATACTTTGAATGCCGATAAGTAGTAAAAGAAGTAAATATTTTAATCAACAAATACGCCCACTTCAAGAAGTAGAAAAAAATCTCTATATGTAGAGTATACATTAGCATAATATGCGAAAAAGAATTTATTTTTAAATTAGTTTTTAAAATAATTTAGTTTTGTTTTTTATTTTTAAAAGTTTATTTTGATGTTTGTATAATCAAATTTAAGATAATCATTTCTCTAATTAGAAGAATTTTTAACCCAGATTTTTAGTTTGTGTTAGTGTTTTTGGTTTGGTGTCGGATTCCTTGCATTGTGAGAAATTTGATTTGAAATGCATTTCCACTGTATCATTCGTATTATTTTTTTAAATGGGAGAAATAATATATATATTTATATTTCCTCTTGTGTTTTTTGAATAAAATTACTTTGTGCTGTCGCTAGGCAAACATCAATTCATTAATAATACACATTAAGGCTGAAATATTTCAACATACATTTCGTTTAATTATTTTCAATTACATCTTGCGACTGTAATTTAATCTTATGTTTTAAATATTTTATTTAGTTAAAAATATATTTTTAAAATTTTTACGGTATTTATATAATTTAACCGTCAGTTTCTTTATCTAATTTATTTTTATACATCATTATCAAAACAAAATTTGGATTTGAATAATTATTTCTAAAATTGCGAACCTGAGTAATCCATGTGATACAACAATGATCTAGTTGTCGCAGGTTGTTCGAAGGTCGTTTTATCATGGATTACTACAATGTGAAATGATATTGAGGGCTTCTGCAATTTGTGATGCAACTATGTCTTAAAGCAGGGTAGGACAAATAGCGCCCGCCAAGACAGTCAGAAAACCAGATAGATAGAAAATGTTTTCTATATTAGGGTCAACATATAAAGTATAATTGTTTTTTGTTTTTTTTTTTGCATGGAGATTAGCTACAGTAAATACAGATGTATGTTGACTGACAATAGCTTGCAGGATGTGATGAGAATTTTAACAAGCTATCTCATATCTGGTTTCAAAAAAAAAAAAAATTGTAGAAAAGTGGTATAGGATATAAATTAAACTGATTTTAAAGTTAAATATGCTTGCAAAGGTAGTTAATATGAAATTAGCACAATAAATAGAATAAATAAAACTTCTACTATTTTATTTAACTTGTATTTATTAATTTTTATGGTACAATTTACACTTTTTCTGAGATGCAAAGTTAACTAATGAATGCAAGTATTTTAAAAAGGTAAGGCCATCCTGTATCCTCAGCTTCTACATTGTGGATCTTGAGCCAAAACAATTGTCAACTCCTACTCTAAGGGCTTCATGTGACGTGATGTCGAATTCAGGACAGAAAGATACTAGCTCAACTGTATTATTTTAATTATATAAGTCTGTCACTTATAGCTCATGATTTAGCTTTGGATCAACGTGTATTCTTAATTAAGCCATGCAAGAATATTTGTGTAAGAAATAATGCTATGTATTTTTATTGAGGATTTTTCAAAAGAACCACTAAACTAACTGTCGAACATAAAGTAAGTTTATTCAATTTTGGGGCTATATTATTGTCCTTTTAGGAGTTTTAACGCATATATTTTCCCCTTGTGTAGTGTACATTTTTTTAAAATTCTTCCCTCGATAACATTTATAAACCTGAATGGGACGTAAACATTTCACGTAAAGTCCGTTTATGAAATTGACCGATCGAATGTCCGAGTTAAGACAAATGTCCGCGGAGAGAGAAAATCCCATGTTTCGTTGCTTTTGTATTCCTAACTTCTTTCGCTGTTCCGTAGGATCCGCCATTTGTTTTAGTTCGCTCAAATTACCTGGAGACGGAAGCAGTCAGATAATCTAAAATAAATCTTTTCTTTGTGGTCTGCCTGCCACAGAACATTTATCTTCCTTAGTCTTATTTTCTTTTTGGTGGAGATTCGATGAACTTTCTCTCGACCCAGTTAATAAAAGATGTGAAAAGACACTTCACGAGGTCCTCTTTTTCCAGACAAGATGGGGAATAAATTCTACAAATGAAGATAAACCTCTTTTGTGTGTAATGTATACATTTAGAGAGAGAGAGACAATTTATACGTATATTTTTTTTTAGAAGAATATTTTAATTGTTTCTACTATAAAAGACAAATAATATGGTAAAAATAAACTCTTTACCATTATAAAAAAAAACAATATATTTCCGGTACATATAAACAAGTTAAATGTTTCTATTAATTTGTTGAAATGATTTTGCATATTGTATTGTTTCTTTTACCAAATGTTAAGGAATGACACCTTACTTTCGATGAAATGAAAGATTGTTTTGCGAGTTTTTTGAAAAGTCATCTGGTTCAATTTTGAGATAGGAAGAATAAGGAAGTTAAATTAAATGAAAGTTTTGAAACGCACCAAGTATGTTTTCCCTGCAATGATACACTGCTTGTAGGAAAGAGAGTTTTACAGGGAAAGCACTCTTTCCAGCTTTAAGTTAAATAAGATGATGGCAACCCTAGAAGATGTGATCAGGGTTACGAGACTGGCAACTTTATCGCTCTTGGGGACAACTTTGACGAGAAATTATATTGCTAAGGAACCTTCAAGAAGTCACTGTGATTGATCTTTCTGGAAATTTCCGTGAGGTTATATAAAGATCGGTGTAGCTCAGAAGAGTCAATCAGGAATCTGCTTGTGTGTTTGCTTTAAGACACGGAGACTATTTGCTTGAGTTCCTGCTTGTGGAACTGTTCTGGAGCGCTGTAACGCTTATTTACAAGGAGAGCGTTTTTCCATTACTGTAAATAATTTGTTGTATTTCTTTGTGTATATGCGTCGATTTGTCTTCGTGTAGTCATTTGGTCATCTTTGTCCATTAATAATTTTGTTATTATTCAATTCATTGAAGTCGTTAGCTGCTTTTCCCCCACGCAAATTTGCAACAGTATTTACTGTATTTTATATTATTTTCGCATATTTGAAAATCTGATGTTATTGTTCTTTGAAGTCGTGATAAATAATGCATATGAATAAAATTACAGTTACATAAAAATTGAATCCGTACAAAACAAAAATCAAATCGTTCGCTTTGATTTGATATAAAAAATAGTAGTTTTGAAAAATAGTAGTACTTACATGAAAATCTGCAGCATTTTTACCAAGAGAAAGTATTTAAAATACTTTTCAAGAGACCTGAATATTGTGTATATTCTACACAACGATAACTAATTCAGAAAAAAAATTAATCAAAATATAAATAAACATTTTTTTCCTTATCCAAGTATCAAACAAAAATCTCGCCCACGAAAGTTCTTGAAATCAAAGAGCAATATTACTGTAATGATTTTTCTTCCATTAATTTTTTCCCATTCAATAGCTGTAATTACATTCTATGTAATTAGTGCTAATTAATCGCAGAATTTCGTGTAATTATCCTTTAAATATAATAGTATCGTATCGTTTTATCATCGTAATTACATTTTATAATTTATTTTGTCACTAATGTCAGCTTTCGATCACTTAATGTTCTTCCCTACTGTTTTACTATCTTAATTGAAGTAGCTTATCTGAACTGAATTGATGCGAGAAGACGCGGTTTCGTGCTTATGGAATGAAATGACAACATTGATATTCCAGAAAGAATTTTTTTCGTTGATGATCTGGCAATAAACTTCTAAGTTCATTGTTCATCTACTTTCAGAAGCTGACAAGTGAAAATTTTATGTATTTTTAGCAAGCTTATTATGATTTATTCTGAATGACTACTGGCAAGTAGAATTGTTTTTTACTTAATTAAATGGATTCATTTATTATTGTACTTGTGTTTATAAAGTCAGCATAAATTTCTTGCAATTATTTCATTCAGTATTTATTGCTATGGGTTTTGATACAGAAATTTGGAACAGAGAAATGCTTAAAGAATAAAAGGATAAAACACTATACAAAGAAAAAAAGCAACTCACGCTCACTCATCCCGAGATCTCCAGATTTATTCGACGTGCAAACTTGAAATTTAATTGGCATGTTTTTTTTTGTTTTTTGTGTGTGTGTTGAGTAGAGACCCGCTAAGAAGTGATTTAGCTGAAATAATCGACTCCCAAAAGGGTTGCTGGAATGTTATAGGTAAAAATCCCTGTTTTTGAATTATTGCACCTACAGACTTGAAATTTGGAGGGTATGTTTCTTTTGTTGAGTAGAGATCCGCTAAGAATGGGTTTTGTGGAAATAGACACCCAAGGACGGAAAGATTGCGTCACAATTTTCGATGAATGTACTTCCGTTTTAGAAATTCAAGTCTTTCCTTTTTAAATCAAGATGCGTGGGTTTTCAGAATATTTTTCAATACAATCGAAAGCTAAATGCTAGAATTGAGGTATCTCGAGAACTTAAAACCAATATATATAATCATACAACATACAACCTACTTCGTTGGGTTACTGCTAGTATATTATAAAGTACTACATACAGTCTAATGTGTACAATGTTTAACTGCACACACGGATAAGTTGTGAAGATACTTGTGTAACACATACAAGTACAGTCGGACCTCTATATAACGAAGTCGCTAAATCCCGAAAGAAAATTCGTTATATGGAAAATTCGTTTTGTAGAGATTCATCTTTCAATTTTTTTTTATAAACCAAATAAAACAAATTTTAAATTCATAAATACTATATGGTATAGAAAGTAATTTTTCTTACCTTTTTGTAAATTAATATATATTTATTTTATATATCTTATCCATCAAAAAAAAAAAAGAAAAGAAATAAAGAAAAACTGCAAGGAAAGTTTCTTGACGCCTTTATCCAGTTCCTGAAGAAGTAAATGTTTTTCTTTGACACTCAAGCATTTACGTTTTGACATTTTCGAGCTACAAGAAACGAAGCTACTAGTATAATTGATTAACACTACAAATGAACGGACATGGGGACATGAGACAACTCCACTAAGGGTGAAAAGGGATATCGAAGATGTTACTGTGAACTGCACAATGGGAGCTTAGGTTGCACTTCTTGGATAAAACGCCCAAAATTCTATTGCTCTCGGCAAGCTAGGCATCTAATAAAACCAGTTCAAGATTTATGACCGCCATCAAGTGTGTTACAAGAAAGAATAACTTGGAATGTCCGGAAGTACTTTAAAAATAGGGAGGAAAAAAGTTGAATCACTAGAGAAAAAGTTCGTTATACAGAAAATGCACTTCGCTATTCGAAGGTTACTTAACGAAGAAAATCGTGAAATGTTCTTGTTTCCAGGAAAAAGTTCGTTATGTAGAAAAATTCGCAATATAGAGGCTCGACTGTATAAGTACTTGTTCAAATATTTAAAAAAAATCACCACTATAGTATCCAACAATTGCTTGAATTTAACACAAATACATGAATGATCACATTTGAATGCTGAGACACAAACTAGACAGCATCTGTTCAAACTTAATCCTTGCAGAAAAACGATTTGGAAGGAAAGTTTCCTGAAGTCCATTTTCTTCTCTTACACTCCATCAGAATGGGGCGCTATTATCCATCAAGCTAGTTAGGCTTTATTTAAGGAACCTCATTCTTTGGGACTCTATAAGCCCGCCAATTCTCTTTGTTTTGCATTATCTATACATAGCTTTATTACAAAGAGCCAAAAGAAGCCTCAAAGCATTTGAAAGCCTTGGAGGCTCACCGACGATATAGGCGCATTCTCCTGCATCAATTACAAATACATATATAAATAATGAATGATTATTCAGCGAATACTTGTAGCTCTTCCATTCTTTTTTGTGAGGCAAGATACGCAAACTTTCCCAACAATTCAAACTTGGACATTAAGGCCACTTCATTTAACCGACGTCTTGATCTCCCCCTCAATGAACTATTTCTTTTTTCCTGGTAAAAATTAACTCCTGTAAACTAGAGGGATCCGGTATATCGATCGCATCTGCATTCCAAATTTCTTTTGTTGTATCTATCGAGACGATCTTTGGCGGTAATTGCTTATTGAGAGCCCGTCAGGTTTCCCTGCAATCACTGAACATCCAAGCCAGTTCTGTTTTTATAGTTCGAGGAACTTAATCAAGAAGGGGACTCTCTCTAGATTGGATTCCTCTTCGCTTCCACGTCACTTTTAGTGGAGAAATAAATTATCGGGAGTCTTTTGATTGAACTCTTATTGAATGGAAATTGATTGGATGGGAAAAAAGAACTTTCACGGTTGGATTTTTCAGAATTTTCGATTGCTTGAATAGAACACTGCAGTGTGAATTTCACAGTTCATTCCTTTTTTCGCTGGTTAAAAAAAAGAAGCGTGAATTGGTAGATCAAAGTTCATTCTAGATAATCTTTTCGATATTGTTGAGGGTCCTTTTGTAAGATCTGAAATAAATGGAGCGACGAGAGAAAGAGAAGAATCTGACTTTTCATGAAAGATTTTATTGGGAGAGTTGATAGGGTGTTTTTGTAGAAGTGGAAATTATATATATCTTTGATACCCTTATATTCCTGTCTAAGCGTAGGTATTACATTATAGCTGCGGTATTATATAGAGCCCAGAGTATTATTTTTTGGTTTGAATAAACTTCGATATGAAGTCTCCTTATTGTTTGTTGATAAACCTAATTTTGAATTTTGATTCAAATATAACGACCCTTAAGGGCTTTCCTTGTTTTTACTAATTCGGTATTTCCGCCCCCGAAGGATCTGTCCTTTCCGTCTTTGTGGCCGCGATATCCTAGTGGTCATGGTCACGAGTCCATGACTAGCATGTTATGAGTTCGGGCCTTGGTGCCACTGAAGACCCATCGTGCAGCGGGCTAATGCACGTTAAATCTATTGAGGCTCAAAGTACTCCCATTGGTGTGGTGTGATAGTTTGGAGAGGGGATGCTAGCTCAGGTGTCGTCTTCGTCACTTTACCGTGGCTCAAAGTTGTGAGGTCCATCGTCAAATGGCCTTCGTGTTGCTTCATAATGCGACGCTAAAAAACACTGACTCATTAATTCACCCATCATTGAGTGGCCGCGGTAGCCTAGTGGTCAAGGTAACGGACACGTGGCTGGCGTGTCATGAGTTCGAGCTTAGTACCACTGAAGACCCGCCTTGCAGAGGGGGCTGATGTACGTTAAATATGTCTAGGTTCAAACGTCTACCGGTTTGTGTGGTGACAGCTCAGGAGAGGAGGGGGGAAGCCTAGATGTCGTCCTCGTCACTTGACCATGGTTCAAAATTACGAGGTCCATCGCCAAAGGCCCTCGAGTAGCTGAACAGTGTGACGATAATACTCACTCACCATCATTGAGTTTTCTGTTTTTGACAAGACACTAGTGTGACTTACTTCTTCCTGAAAATTTCTTAGCGATCTTTCTTCTTTAACTACATCATTATTCCACTCTTCTCCTTTTTCTTCGATTTCTTACATTTAAAATTTTATCAAGAACACACAGATTCACATTTACCCCATAAATTAACATATATTCGGTACATATTGGCCAAATAAGGTTCTTGCTGTAATAAATTCAATCAATCGATCAATTAATCAAATCAACAGTAGATTTTAAGAGTACGCACATATGCTATATAGTACAACTTATAAAGGCTGTAATATCTAGTTAATTTATCCACAGATCAGATTATCATACTATCTTTTTAAAATCTCATTTATTTGCAAGATAACTGATTCTTTGCTTCATAGTGATAGAGTATGGTTAAAAATAATCGTTTCTGCCACAAAATACTGAGTAGATAAGTTATGATTTTTGTCCAATAAACCTTAAACTTGGCTTCATTTATTTATCTTTATTTGTCTTAAAAGTAATTATTTTAAGGTTAAGGAAAGATCCTCGAAGTAGCAGGGCTCAGAAGTACGAACTACGTTATGCTTAGGGGATATTGCGTTTGGAATTAACATTTCATGTTACTGATAGGACAGCTGTAATCCTTTGTTAATATAATTAAATCTACTCATTTATTTACTCCTATTATATATATATTTCATGTTTTAAAATTAATTCCTGATTTTATAATTTTTTCTTAAATAAACATCTATATGTGTCTGTCGTTGTTGTAAAGTCAAGCTATTACAAGTAACGCATCTAACAATATGACTACTACTTATAATTGATTAGATGCTCATAATTCGTCGCTTTGTAGAAAACTCTGAAATTAAATTTGATTCGCTTAAAATAAAAATTTCAGGTCGAATGGACTACAGGGATGATTAGTTTGTTATAAAATTTGTATTAACCCTTTGAGGATGGAAGATGTAAATTCTCGTCTTGTATTTTTCTAACTCATTTTGGTGACGGTGCATTACTATTGTAATCAAATACGTATTTCTGAAAGAAAATTTCTGCAAAAAGCAAAAGTTTGCAACAGCGATAGGCATGAAGTGATTGGCTGAAAAACACGCGATTGTAATTATCATGTGACTATGACTGGATACATGTGTGATTAGTATGACGTCACACGAATTTACCCCATTGATAATTCACCAATAGTTTTCAGTAATCTATCCTTCATTTTAATCAGTCCATCGCAAACTATCTGTTAAAGTCGGTTGGATTATGGATATGAATATGTGTTTTTTGTTATTAATGGGGTAGAGCTGGTTAAGAAATATGAAGGCTAGATATAGAAACTACACTTCTCCAGCCAACTGGTTTTCAATCAAAACTATGCGCTAACTTTTTGAATATTATGGTTAAGTAATAATTAATGGTGACGGATCTAATTTTATGCAAATTAGGATCAAACGAACTGTTTATACCAGCGCATTAATAACCGAAATGTTAGCGAGTGAAATATTTTAGCCTAATGAATTCTATTGCACATTCTCTTCCTCGTCAGAAATATATCGAGAGCAGCCATTAAACTTTTCAAAATTACTTTGTTACAACCATTAACCAAGTTGTTTTCCAAACAAATTCAGCTTGATGCCGTGCTCGTTATCTGTAGTCCCTTGCGGGGGAAATGCTGGCTCGGAATGCTTTTGGAATAAATGCATTTCTGTGATTTGCGCTGGCTTCGTAAAGAGAATTCTAAGTTGTACCCTGCCTTACAATATTTTGGAATCCTTAAAGCTGTTAAAACTAGGCTTATCATAGAAAGATGCAAATATAAAATCCCTCTGCTTAAGAGAACCGTTTATTCGGAATAGGAGATTCGAGAAATCTCCATTGGCTGTAATCGGTTGAAAAGATGAAGTTTCTATGTATGAAAAAGTGGCAATTTCGAGATTTGAATGTTTGTTTCTTCATAATCTTTGTGAGTATGAAATTCTCTTCCCTCGTTATATATTTTTTTTTCATGTTAGATGGTTCTCTGAAGTTTGAATTTAAAGTTATTATTTATGAGAGCTAAAAATTGTTAAAATATATTTTTATTGCGTATATTCTATTTTTATGACAAAGTTTTAATTATTACTAAAAATAATAGAGGTTAGTAATTTAATTTTTATTTATTATTCTCAACCCTTTTTCGACTAAAGGAAAACATTTCCCCTCATTTTGAAATAGGAGATTATCGTATTTAATTATAATTTTATCTACGTTTTTTATGCAAAATGTCAAAATAGAACGTATTCCGAACGCAATTACGTAAACGGGAACGTTTCAAAAAAAAAAATTATAACAAATCAATTGGTGCCAATGGATAAAACATTCGCAGGATGTAGTCTTATTCTTATAACTTCTTTCAGTTTATTATGTCGGAATAATATATATGTTGGCTCCGGTGGCTTAGAGGTAGCCGACCCGCTTCGTAAGCCTCAGGTTGCGGGTTCGAACCTGGCTGGATAGATTTTCTGCATGCGGAAATCGTAGGCATGCATGTCATACGGTTATTTGGCATGTAAAATATCCTTTGAGTATCAATTTGGCGCTGGCACTCTCGGCAAAATTAAATCGCGGCATTATTTAGCATTCGACGAGAGCTTGAATTAAATGAATTCAAGCGTCAAAATTTGGTTACGAGAACCGCCACTAGATGGTGCCATCACTGAAATGGCTCTCACATTTGGGGACTTGCCGTGTCTGCAAAGGTTTAGTTGCTAACATGCAGCCCATTAGGAAAAAAATATATATGTTTAATGTTATTCGGTAAATATAATGTTGTGCAATGATAAAATTATATTTGAACTTATCAAAACAAATGCCTGATGAAACTACACATTGATCCAAAAAAACCTACTCATTGTTACGTATTTTCTTATGATTTTCATTTATTTTACGACAAAACAAACTTAAGTAAACAGTTACTAATGCTTACTCTTTGGAAACGTTATGGTCTTGTAAGGGTTAAGATTAAATACTTATCTTTTTAATATTTGAATAGTGTCTCATCTGTTTCTAAAATATTATTTAAGCATATTTCAAAATTATTCATTCCTGTATTAATTATCTTGAAGGCTTTCAGTAAACTAAATGAAAATCTAGTAAAAAAAGAAAACTATTTTCGCAAGCTGCATTTAAATTTTCGAATTATTTTTTAGTTAATCCTTTGATCTTTTGGGATGTTAATACTCTTGTTTTTAATCAATATTAATTTAAAGAAAATTAAGTAATTTTAATATTTAATATCACATAAATGTAAAAAATCTCATTTAAAATCACTATTCATATTTCCTGATTACTTTTCATAATTATAAAATTCTACAGTTAGTGAATGTAGTTAAATATTCTTAAAAAATGTCGTTTTTTATGTAAATATTGATTAACATTCTCATTAATTCATATAATTAACTAAAAACTTAACTGTTAAGGAGATCCATTCACCAGTTGCCAGAGAGCATTCTTAGAACTAAGCAACTCCGAAATTTTTCAGATACATTCATAGCCACTTACTTTTCTTTTTCTCAGGGTTTATCGATAAACGATTAATATTTAATGTTCTTTTTCTTTCTTGCCTGACTGATACTGAATTCGGATGGATGGGTTTTTTTTTCTGGCACACCTATATAAAGAATCGATTAAAAGGTGCTACTCGCATTATATTTTGGAATCGGTTTTATTCTGTTATCGTTACATTTCTTTTCGCGGGGAAGCTCAGTTTTTACCGCTCTGTATTTATCTCTCCTATATTGGATCAGGAAAATGATTTTCTGTGTTATTATACTTCTGAGAATGACATATTTCTTTCTTTTCACTCTTCGGGTTGTACTTGAGATCAGATCGATTTGATTTCGATTATTCTTAAATTTTTCTTTCTGGTTTAAAGTTCAATTCAATATTTATAAATGTATTTAATTTTACATTGAATTTATGCTTGGGAGGCAACACATGTTGCATACGTAGCATAATATTAATAGATAATGACATTGAAAAAGGTCAAAATACCTATTTAGTACAGATTTTGTAGGTCGCTACATACTGTCTCATCTTTAGATTTTAAAGCTAACTTCCATGTGTCCTTTGGCTTCTGGTACTAATACCACTTAAGACTCGCCGTATAGTGGAGCTAATGCGTTATGATATTGAATCTATTAAAACTCAAGTCTTCATATTCACTTGGTTCAGAATTACGAGGTCCGTTGTCAGTTGTCCACGTGTTACTTTTAAGTGATACGTTAATGAACTAACAAGCAATTCATGTATTTGTTTCCGTGTGTTAATTATTTCGGCACTAATTTGATATCGGTACATTACGGATTTTTCCGCCAAATAGTTGTAAAATTTCACCAAGTTCGCCCATAACATTAAATTCACCGCCAAAGATCTATTTGGCGCGATTTCATACTCGCACCAAAAACGAATAGCGTACCAATATCAAATTAGTTCCATTATTTCATTTAAAATTGTTAAAGTTTTTGAATTTTTGTTGAGGAAAGAAATCTTCTGGGAGTTATTTATTTATTTTTGAGTTATTGTTCGTAATTTTGTGGAAGATTCTTTTTCGGTTTAATTTTTTCCCTCTACATTTTGTTAATTTTTCTCCATTTACTTTATTTTTTTTTTAAAAATAAATTTACATAAATTATGAAATATTTTAAAAATGATCTCGGTATGTTTTAAAGTTTTACCAATAAGAAACAAACCACAACAAAAAATCAAAATCCCTTTATAAATTGGTGTTTAATATTAAGTATTAGCTCGCATTATTATTATTAATGCGACTTTTTATTTATAACAAGATACATATATTTGTACTTAGCGTAATTAATTTGAATGTATGAATATTTAAAATCATTCGATAGCGGTTAATTTTAATGATACATATTTGAAACTTCAAATTAGTTTATCTTAATACTGTTATTTAGTAAAAATTGGACAAAAAGAAGCATTTTATCTTAAAAAAATTTTATGCAATTTTTGAATATTATAACACTAAAAGAGAGGATTTTAACCAATGAAGCCTTTGAAAATGATTTATTTAAATTATTCGTAAATTTGAAAGTATAATTTTGTTGATTGTGCTCGATATATTTCTATGAATATGCAATTCTTATATTACCCTGACAGAAAAGCTAATTTATGTATCGGAAGCACATTTTTACTATTGGGTCTTGGAACGAATTTTTGAAATCGTTGCGTGATACATAAAATATATACATACTTATTTGCGAAAGTCCTGCAATTATAGCCTATGTTAAGCTTCATTTTGCTCTTTAATTCGTATAATTGCTTTCATGATTTATGAATTTCAGACAAAAGAACAATTATTCATTTATTTTTTTTCAATTTGAAATATTCTACTCAATTACTGGTTGCTGTAAATGAAATGTGTTTTTAATAATACTAATAAATTTCCTTAAATAACTATCCACGAAATATGGATTTTTTTTCAAAATGAAGTACTAAATTCTCAAATGAAAGATTATTTATATGTATATGTAATAACTTAGATTAATATTACCTTAAATTCCTAACATTTATTTATAATATCTAAATCATAATTATAAATACACATATTTTGAAAATACGCCACATTTCATTTAACATTAAAGAATTAAAACCTATATTTTGACAGATTTATTCGTGATTTCTCATTGAAAGGACAAGACCTTGAATTTAAGGCAGATTTATTGACGATTCCTAACAAAAAAATATCTTAATTGCTTGTATATGCTTTACCGTGTGGTGGAAAACTTTCCCCTAAAAAATAAGGACGTGATTTCTAAAAATAACTAATATTTCCCTTCTCTTGAACAAGGGATTATATTTTTTATGTTACCTTTTCCTATGTTTTCCTTGTACACTTAAATGTAGTAAAAAGTTAATTCTCTCTTTTCTTGTTTCAAAGTAAATCCCTTGATGTTAAAATTGAATAAATAATGATGTGTGATCAAAATCAAGGAACCTTTCGTAACTTGCCAAACTACAATTCACAAAATCAATACCATCTCATCGAAACATTAAAAACGCACGCGCGCACACACACATAATGTAATTTGTCATTTATGTTATTTAAATAAGGTAGTGAACCATTAACAGATGAGAACCGAGTCAAATTTGAATACGTAATACTATATTCATTTTTCAATTCCTACTATTAGCTCACACTCTCTGTATATTTATTTATTTATCTTCGTGGAATTTTCAATCGTTAATAAAATACATTTTAAAGCGCTCAATTGAGCTGAAATTTTATATACAGGATTATTTTGGATGACAATACAGTAATTTAACGATAATTAATAAAAATTAATTGATTAAAACTAATTATTTAAAGAATTACGAATGCAGCCACATTGGCATCATTTTTGGCGACTTGTGCCAAAACTTGAAAAATTTGTTCCTCACATTTTAAAGCGCGCATTTGAGCTGAAATTTTCTATACAATATTGTTTTGGATGACAATACAATGCTTTAATGATAATTAATAAAAATTAATTACCGCTTAATGTTGTAAGTTTGTCATATGTATATACATATTTATATTGTAACTATTTAATAAAAAATAGCTAAAATAAAATTTTTCTTTGTTGATCTAAGTAGGAATTGACTTAAATTTTCTTTTTTTTTTTATAGTACTTGTTATACAGTTGTTTACATAACTCTTATTATTGACATATGCGCTATTTGAGAAAGTTACAAGCACGACGAATTTATTTATAATACAATTGTTTCAGTTTCATATTTAACTTTCATATTTTACTTCATAAGAAATTCACAATAATGGCGGTAAAAACAAATTAAAGCTTAATGTTTATCAACAACAAAAATGGAACTATAAGTGTTTTTTTAAATTGTGCTTTAAGAATAAGAAGTTTGTTCTTTTGCTTTTGCTATTTCAATGTTTAAAATGGTTTCTTTTTTGTTTTTTAATTTCATTTCAAATAATTATAATTTTAATTAAAGTTGCAGTGTGCATTAAAAAAAAAAAAGATTTTTCTCTGGTACCTTGAGCGCTTAAAAGTTATTATACAAGTCAGGATCAAAAAAGATTTCTTCATTTTAATCTGTGTGTACTTTATGTGATGTCAAAAAGGCTGTCTGTTAGCTAAGAAAGGACGAGAAAAAAAAAATCTAAATAATATTTGAGGCGGGGGAGGGGGTCTGAAATGCCTGAGGGTGATCCAAAATAACTGTCTGGTTTCAAGTTGGATTCCTCAAGTTGGTCCGAAGGAACTATTGATTTGAAATTTCTATTTTTGAGGTAAGAAGTAAAATGCTTGAGTGATTTTGGAATTTCCACTACCTTGAGGCTACAAGCTGAAGGGAGAAAAGAAAAAAAAAATTCTCGGTAGCAAAAATGATTTTAGACGTCCAAAACAGCTGTAATCCGAAAATTTCTTATTTTGTCTTGGTAGTATCCTAAAGTGTTTTGTCTTTAAAAAATGTAATTACTCTTTTTAATACAGTTTTTTCATTACTAGCTAGTATGCTCTTATTTAAAAAAAATGGAAGATTAGGTTGAATTAATATTAAAGGGGTTTGACTTGATTCTTTGTTAAATAATCACCTTAACTTCTCTCTCTATTATTAGTGCGATTCTTATAAATTAATTTTTATGTCAAACAAGATATGAGTGAAGGAAGAAATGGTAAGAAAAATCTGAAAATAAGGCATTCAATTCAAAATGTCGAATTATGCGAGAAATAAGCTGTAATCCTTGTTTTTATTTTAAATATATACATTGTACACACACACCCACACTTGGGCACATTTCAATGCTCACATCCAAATGTAGCGCCTTAATAATATATTTATTATCCATGGAGCTCCAAGTTTAAATGATTTAAACATATTTCAGTAAGATATGTAAACGGTTTTTATTTTTATAAACTCACACTTTTAAAAAAATGGGTTCAAAATCATTTTTTTAATTCCTACTATTAAGTTCACAATCTCATATATATATATATATCGTTTAAATTTTCAATCGTTAATAAAATGCTTTCTATTCATCTATTCAAGTTCAAA
>BMAV01003493.1:128766-150429 GCA_019973955.1 Trichonephila inaurata madagascariensis
CTAGTTGAGCCTCTGTAGAGAGGTCTGAGCTATATACAGGCAAAATAGTATTATTATAGAAGCATTTTTCACAAAAGAACATTTTGAAAAAAAAAATAGTCTCTAAGTTAAATTTTTTGCCAAAATATTGTATTTAAATAAAATTTTTTTGTCAAAATGTTCTTAAAATAATTGTATATATGTATTCTAATCTAAGTGACACGAAATATCATGAAAATTATCCATTTATGCGCTTTTGCAAAATCACGGTTCCGAACGTAGTGGGATACCTTAACCCGTACAAGGACCATAAGTTATTGCTGAGAATAAATATTAATATGTAACTGTTTATATATTTTAGCTTGTTTAGACGTAGAATAAATATAAATCATAAGAAAAAGACAAAACAATATGTAGTATTTTGGATCAATGTGTAATTTTATCTGGCCTTTGTTTTCATTTGTTCAAACGTACTTTATTATTTCACAAAATTGTACTAAATAAAATGGTGATGATGTGTTCATGGGACGTTATTCACGTTGGACGTTCATTCTCTAAGACGTTACTTAATAAAGTGAAATAAGTAATAAGAAAATAAGCATACAACTCCCGAATGTTTTATCATTGACTCCAGTTGATTTGACAGTTAACGTTGTCGTTTACATAATAGCGTTCAGCATGCGTTCTATTTTGACCAGTGGCGTAACGTACACCCCAGCACCGAGGGGGGGGGAAAGAGCGGGATTCTATGGGGCCCAAAGTACATTATGTTATGGTTTCCCAAAACTTTGTAAGATCCGGCTTGGGGCCCAAAACTTCACGTTGCACGGGGGGGCTAATATTCTCCGTTACGCCACTGGTTTCGACATCCTGTTTAAAAATAACATGGTTATAATTAAATACGACAATCAGCAATTTTAAAATGGGAAAAAATTTTCCCTTAGTCGTGGAAGGGTTAAATAAGCTTTCCATAGTCATTTTTAAAAATGGTGGTATAAATGTATAATACTAAAATTCAAATTAAAAATGTTTCCTAATAAAAACATTTTATTAGAAATAGTTGCATTTAAGAAGCACTGAAGAGAAAAGAATAAACATGTTAAATATACCAAACAATCCAAAATTTTTTAATTTCTGCCTTATTTTCTTGTTCTTTTAATTTTGAATGCACTTGTGTTATTTTGCACTTTTTCCAGGGTTTTTGTCTTTTTCACTTTTGGTTTCATTCAGTTAAGTTTGGCATAGTTAACTAGGTCGGACTACACAATGCAAATCTTAGAAATAGGATTATTTTTAAACTAGGAGGCTGTATTGTTGTTTGTGTGATGTATTAAGACCTCATTTAAATTACTGTAATGTATTACTGTGTAGATAATTACTGTAATGTATTTAAATGGAATTATTCTTGAAATACATTTAAATAAGAACATCGTTTGTTAAAGAGTATTATTGTGTAGATTAATTCTAAATCTTTTAAACATTAATCAGAGGGAAAGTACTTGTAGTCCTTTAATCACGCAACAAGAAGAGCAACATAAAATGCAATTGTGTAGATTCAAAGTAAACAATTTATAATTTCCTTAACATTTTAAGAGTTAACAATTAGATAATCTCTGGTGTCTTAAGAAGCAAGAGATTAGAAATCTTCCCTTCACTTCTTTTCTTTTTACTTGTAAGAAATTTTATTTCAATTATGGCATAAAATTATATTTACACAAATAATACATAATTAAGGATACGAAGAAAATCTTAAAAAATTGATGAAGATCATTGTTGCATATTTTCCTTCTTTCTCTATAGTGATTTTTGGGGAATAAAAACATTCCACACAAACCGATTTCCATGTTTACATTTCATGGTATACCAGATATTACCATTTTATTTATCAGAGTCTGGTGAGTAAATATTATTTGGAATAAAAAATTTAAAGCCAGAGAAGTTTTTATGTTTTGCCGACCAAAGCCATCGCCTTAATCGACCACTTCTAGGCTAGACCATTTAAATTTGGCTATCGCCCCTTCATATCAAATGAGAAACTAATCGTTTGACTAATCTAGCAATCCGATAGGCTGAAATATTTACTCCGAATGAGGTCGTTTGGCTTTAACCGAGAATTGATCCATTCAGAAGACTACTTGCAGCTGCAGACTGCGTAACGTTGTATGGAAAGCCCCGCACGCTAGAGTAATAAAACAAAAAAGAAACAAGCGTGTTAACGAAATTAATTAAACACAGAACAAATTAGCATTGAATTTTTGTTTCTTCTTCGCTAATCGACGTTTTGAAATGGCTTTACTTTAATGCTGTCTTGTTTCCTACACAAAACATTCCAAATATGAAGCTTTGTTAGAAAAAAATGTCTCATTTTTGTAATCTCGTGGTTGTCGCACCCTTGCTTGTGTAAAATATTGCTTTCTTGTTGTATGTAAATGAATATTTAATAAATGCGTATAATTTTTCCACTGTCATGCAAAATAGATTTTTTTTAATTTCATATATTACATCGAAGAAAACGCAATGTGTGTGTGTTGAACATTTTGTACAAAATAGAATATATTGATTGTTTAAAGATTGTGAAGTCAGTACATTATATTAAAATTGGATGGTATTTTTATTCGAAAAACTGTTTTTTTCCCCCCCTTTTCGGACTACACAGAATGCGGTGTAAAAGCTTGCTGTTTCCATGTTCCAACGATGTTTATTTTGATTCATTTGCTTAAAGCGAGCTTTTGACAACAATTGATGGAGAGTTTTTAAGATTGATCATGCAAAACACATATGTTAACCTTGTTTTCAAGCAGTTCAAGGTTGGTGCTTGCGTGTTAACCTTGCGTCAAAGTGTTTTTTCCTTAGGAACCGATATTTAGGTTGATTCAAACAAAAAAATTATTTAAAGTTTTATTGGTCTGTTTGATACAGATAATGCTGAATCTGTAGGGATAAATTTTCTATTGTCAAATTTACACTTTTTAAAAAATCTTTTAAGAACTGATAATATTACATAGATTTTTTAATATAAAATCAGATCATTTAAAATATTTTTTGAACCAATACTTGTATGATCATCTTGTGTATTGATATTATAGATAAATTCGTGAGTTGATTTTGGAGGAAATTGCCGTTTGGAATTGAAATTCAATTCTAAAGGAAAAAAAGTCCCGGAATGTTCTGTACGCTCTAGTACTTTTGACCACGATTTTTGAACTGAAGCATTTTAAGGTGGAAAACTTTACATGTATAAGTATATTAAGGGAGATTAAAAAATGGCACTTTCAAAAAATGCCGCAAAACACTACTTAGAATAACTTTAAATTTGAACGGAATATACTTGAAAAGCCGGGGGGGGGGAGGAACGGTATGACATAAGGAAAAAATTCTTTGGCGTTTTCTTTGTTGCTTTTTATGCGGTTTTCGGCTAAGGACAGTTAAAAACCGATTTCTCCCATCCAATGTGGTACGACCTTGCCGTTGTGGATGGACTTTTTACTAACGTTACTGTTATATGACTTGTGGAAGTCATTTTTTTCAGGTAAAAAATTGAAACAATCATGCACGTTGTTTAAGTACAGTTGGTATAACGTGCAACTAATGCCGAATCGACTTTCGTTTTGACGCTTACAGCGCTATCTGTTGATGCACTTCGGAACTTTTTTTTCTTATGCCATACCGTTTTCCATCTTTTCAAGTATATTCAGTGCAAAATTGAAGTCATTCTAAGCCAGGGGTGCCCAACCCAAATGACCTTGCGGGCCACTTCGGAAAAACATTATCATGTCGCGGGCCGCACATAAAAATATGTACCTTTATATCAGATTTGGAAACAAAAAAAAAAAACATTTATTGGAGTGAAAATTTAAAACAGAATGAATTATTATTATTGTTTTCATTATTTCTCCCGTATACAGACATAGAAAGTATAATAATGCTTAAAATATTACAGTTGCCATTTTCTTTAAAATTACGGTGTTCCTTTTGAATTGATCTTCCGTTACTCATTGTTGAAATTTGATTGTACTGTAATTCTCGCAAACGATTAAGTATGCATTGCCTTTTATCTTAACCATCCTGAATATTTTTTTTTTACACTTAAAAAATATTTCTGAATGCCTCTTGCTTTTTGGGCACTCCATACAAAAAAGAAGTGAAAGTCGCGCACACAGAGAATCATGTATCATCCATAGAAAATGATATGCACAATGCAATTCGGAATTTATTAAAAAAGTAATTTATTATTGTAAAATCAAATGTAACTGTTGGATAAAATATAAATCTATTTTAATGTAAAGGGCATTTCCTTTATCAAAAAGGATTTATTTTAAAACAAGAACAGGTAACAGGCAAATACATTGTAGATATTATATGCATATATATATATATAATTTCCCCTCAAATAAATTTCAAAATGAGAAAACTTTAAAAACCTGATATTTAAAAAAATTTTAAAAATAGTCGGTGGGCCGCAACTTATGTATTGGCGGGCCGCGTGTTGGACACGCCTGTTCTAAGCAATAGCTCTTTTTTACAGTATTTTAAAAGTGGAATATTAATTATAATCACCTTGTGTATGTATGTATGTATATATATATTGAATTTTCTAAAGCCACGTTTATCATCTATTAAATTGCATCATTTCTTATTATATGTAAATGTTCAGACATTTTCCTTTTCACATTTATATATTTAAACCTAGCCCTAGTCATGCGCGCAGTTTACGACTAAGATGCCACGTCTATGCAATTGACCATATTTTATGGGTTACTTTAGAAATTATTACCGTCTGATAGAATGTGTTACGTATTTTATAGGTGGAGGTAGAATATATAATATGGAGAGAAATAAATTATTAACAATTGATGTAAAAATTACAGGAAGCATATTTAATACTTTATCTTGGTTTAGATTCTGAAGATTCTTATAATCTGTTTTGCACAAGAATTTCTTTACTGAGATGATTTATTGCGCCACTATAATGCTGTGTTAATCCGATTGAACCGAACTAATATGTTGTGAATGATGTTAAGACTAGATTCTAGTTATAATTGATAATAATTTTGAAACTACATAAATTTCTAAATATTCTACAGTTTCTGGATCTCCTACAACCACTATAATTTGCTTTTTTTTAAATTATGGGATGTAGAAAATATTTTATTAAATTTATTTAACTCATACACAATATTTTTGAAAGATAATAAACGTATCTTATAGACAGATAATTAAGAGATAAGAAAAGGCATTTGTTTGTTTAGCAAGTCTCTGCGAGGCAGAAAAATAAATTTTAATAATATAATTTTGAAGTGAAAAACATTTTTTTAACTTAAATTTACTTGGAATATTTTTCTTTAAAAAAGCACATGTCTTCCTTTCATTTAATAACATCGATTTTTTTTCTTTTTTTTTTTCATTTTAACTTATAATATAAACCCAAGTCTTAAAATATGGCGACTGAATTAAAATTTAGCAAACAAGTATGGGTCATCCTTTTTCAATTCCTACTATTAGTTCACACTCTCCCTATACAGTAGAATGTCGTTTATCGGAATCAATTGGGACCGGACACCGTTCGGATAACCGAAAACCAAAAGCGATCCATGCAGTATATGAAACCGGACACTATGCGAATATTGAAAATCATCACATGCGGGAAACGTGCTGAAGAAAAAGCAAAATAGGTGCAAAATGTCGCAATTATACCTTTATTGTGGAAAAGAATCATTTATTTTTCGTTGTACCATTGTACACCTTCGTTTTTTCGCAGCAAGGTCTTTGAAAAAACTGGTTCGGATATTTGACGCTCTGGATAATAAATGTTCGGATAAACGATGTTCTACTGTATTTATTTATTTATACATATATATCTTGTTCAAATTTTCCATAGTTGATAAAATGCTTTTTATTCATCCACTCAAGTTCAAATACATTCTTTTAAACTTGTAACGGATGGCACTTGATGATGATAGTTTTTTCAAATATTAATTCATAAATTAAATTTAATTAATGAATAAAGAGTAAAAAACAAAAATAATAGTCTAATATCATATATAGAAAGGAAAACCGCCTTCAATTTTGCAACTTAAGGCGGTTTTCGGTTAATGTTAAAGAATAGGACCCGAATTTGGAACATTTTTTCAGATATAAAAGAAATGAAAAATTAATATGATATTCTAGCTTCATTATCCTTTAGAGAGCAGCATTTTTTATCATAACTTCCCATTTTTAACCGAGTTGGTTCTTTTTTTCTGGTATAAAATGTGTTTCGTATTTTTAATCCTATACCGTAATGTTAAACTGGTTTTGCCTTCACATATTAAGACAAAAAGGAAAGTATTCACGGAATATTTTGAATTTTTTTAAAAACACTATATTGTTAACAGAGGTACGAGTTATAATGTTGCAAATTTCCATGGAAATGGGGGCATTTTTCTGTCTGAAAATGTGCTTCGCGTTTAGTTAGAGCTCTCGTACTTTTACCGAAGACGGCCTTAATATTGTTATCTATCCTGTCATATGTATATAGATATTTATATTAATTGTAACTACTTAATAAAAGGTAACTAAAATAAGCCTTTTCTTTGTTGACCTAAGTTGGAATTGACTTTA
Source organism: Trichonephila inaurata madagascariensis (assembly GCA_019973955.1). Lineage (NCBI taxonomy): Eukaryota > Metazoa > Arthropoda > Arachnida > Araneae > Nephilidae > Trichonephila > Trichonephila inaurata. Next base: position 135,346 of record BMAV01003493.1, read on the forward strand.
TTTTTTTTAATATTACTTGCTTATTATTATTGATCTTCATACATTTATATATTTCACTGGAACCGCGGTGACTTTCAAATTTTAGATTTTACATACTTATTTGACGATATCTTTTATGCTCTCATTCAAATCACTGAAAGAAAATAAAGGGAAAAAGAAAAAATATCAATTAGCATAATCTTTCCCAGAAAAGGTCAACTGATGCCTGACAGGAAGTTATTATGGATGCCTCGTGCCACTCCTTTCAGTGAGTAATATACAAGTTCGTCATCCGATTTTTTTTTCTTTTCTTTTTCTTTCTGGAAGAATAGTACAAACTGGTTCTTATGCATGGCGCACTTTCTTATAATTGTTGTTCGTGTTCTTTGAAACAAAATGAGACGCGTGATGCTATCTCTGAACAGGATAGCTGTGTTTCAAAGAAACTAAAAAAAAAGAATTTTTTTTGGAAGGAAGAGTATAAAGAATGATATACGAATGTGAAATAGTAAATATTCATCAGTAAATCAGTTCGTTATACCAGAAGTTCGAATTATATCAAAGAAGAACAGGTAATATCTGGCTCTTGTTGGAAGGCAGAAAATACAGAATTCGAAATACAGAATTAAATTACTGAAAATTTGTTTAACCCTGTTCTTTAAGAATTACTGGTTAAAAAAAAAAAATAAAAAAAAATTTTTTTTTTTTTTTTTTAAGGAAGTGATTATATTAGAAATGAGTAAATGCTCGTGAATAGCATCTGACAAAGCTACCAGACCTTGACGTTTGGCAGTTTTTCAAAATGTGCACGCTGACTTGAGTTTTATCTCGAGTTAACTTGCTTGGGTGAGATTGCAACAACTTCACTTTAAACTTAAAAATACTAAAGAGTTGTAAAAGTGTTTTATCGTTCATGTACCTCTAGTCTGTTCCTTCTCGGCTAATTTTAAAACTTCTTTTAGGAATATTTCTGGTGTTTAATTATTCAGTTTAAGAGGCTTATTGTCTTATGGTAATGGATTCTGTGTCTGATTTTAAGTGATTTGTTTAAACTATTCTGTATTTTCGGGTAAAACAGATCGTAAATTAAAACCTAACTCATATAAGTCTGAACAAATCTTAAATAAGAATTGTTGCCAAAGTTAAAAGATAACATTTGGGACTCAATAATATAATCGATTTGGAATCAAATTCTGGTTTAGTTATATGATGAGGAAGAAAACAGAATATTAAATGGTTATGAGTGTTTCTATTGGTGATTCTTTTGTCTATTAATAAAAGATTATTTCTGCAGAAATGTTATTTTACGAAGATTATGAATATTTTAAATTATCTGAAAGCGATCTAAATATTTATGTAAGAAAATATTAAATTTTGAGGAAGCTTTTTGTCTTGTTAAACTAGTTATGTTTATTTGATTATATCATAGTGGTTTGAAAATATTTCCTATATATATACGTATTTGTTCAACGAGAGAAATCGTGTTTGGATCGAAGTTTTAATTGAATTTCATGCTTTTAACATTGTGTTTAAATAAAAGGAAATACCTATATTCTTTCACATATATTTGATAAACTCCACATTTTATTTGAATTTATTTATGTGTATTGAATTATTTCGTATATGATAATTAGGTAACACGAAAACAATTTTATATATGAAATGAGAACCTTTTTTAAAAAACTGAAATTTCCTAGTAAAAATTAATTTGTTTTCGAAAATTATATAAAATTTTGAATGGATATAAGACTATAGATAGTCAAATTTAACCGTCGATTAAGAATATAGCCTTAGAAACGTGAGAATATGGATTAAATTATATTTTAATGTGGGAATATTATTTTTATATATTTGAAAAGCTTTTTTTATATTGATTCTTTTTAATTCAAATAAATACTATACGTATTGGAAAAAAATGCACAACTAATTTTGTTTTTGTTTTGTGCAATCTTTGTATATAACTAAAAATGTTTGACACTTCTGTTTTTACAGAAGCGAAAATATTTCAAATCCCAAGTTATAAATAAAATCTTTGTTCGTAAGTATTTTTTTAAATAACAATACTATGAAATCCTCAACGTTTAGTTTGAATGCCTGAAAGTTATATCGAAGAAAAGCAAACAGATAAGCATCTATTAGAACTACTCATTAGGTAGGTAGGACCACACTTACTACTCATTATAATACGTAATAAGCCAAACATTTACATATATTCATACGAGCGTACAATCACCTCCAACAAAAAAAAGCATAACAGTTTATATGTGTAGTACCTAATGATTGTGAGAAAATATTTTATTCTCAGATGAAAAAAAAAAAAAGTTTAATCTCAAGTGAACCTGTGGCTCTTTATATTACTAGCACGAATTTCCGTCTGAGCAAATAGTGTTTTTCTAAGCACCAATTCAGTGCTAGTTTTCGTGATAGCTCTAAGTGTTTTGGTTAGGATACAAAAAAAAGAGCTCCAATTACTATAATACAACGAACATTTTGGAATATTGACTGAAAATTCAGAAGCGGAAGTAGACGCTTTTCGTGTCTTGTGTTCGTGTCTTCGAACAAAATTTCGCTTTTTGTTTCGTAGAAATTTTAGTTAAGAGATCACGTGGGAGGGGGCGAAATATATATATTGGCTAACTTAACAGTGGTAAAAGTTCAATTTAAATCCAATGAAAATGTATGAGTGTTACATTGTAACATGGTGTATAAAAATAATAAATACATCTATTCATATATAAATCGTGTATAAAGAAGAAGCACGCAAAAAGGAAAATTCGTGAAAATATTTTTGATGTAATAGTTGAAAGGAATAAAAATGATCGAAACGTGATAAAACTTTTTGCCACATGTCCAAATCGTTTTGATGGAATTTTCAAATATCATCAATACATTTTCTATTTTATACAAAAAGATTATAAGTTGTATTATTATATTCCTGAATAATTTAATTATTATCAGGTAATTAAAATTATCTGTTGACTAAATCATCGGTACTTACGTATTATCGCAACCTATTGACGACATTATAAGAAACGAAGCACATGGTTTCCAATTCAGCGCGTACGACACATAGGAAATCGGGGTTGCCAACTTGGCGAGTTATTAATAGAGTTGGCGATTGTTGCCATAATACTTAAGTACCAAATAATCTTATGTTGATCTCTGGTTCCATGAGCGAAACGCCGAGTCATGAGTTCGTGTCCTGGTACCATTAAAAACCCCCGTGTTAGAAGGGCTGATGCACATTAAACCTGTCGAGGCTCGTAAGTCTTCACGGGGACGTGTTGAGTAAGTTTGGAGAGGTCCATCGCCAATAATTCTCCTGTTGCTGCTTCAGAGGGTGACGTTAATAAACAATTAATCAATCCACGAACGAAATCTCAATTCGGTAAAAGTAACTTTTGGGCTTCTTTTAGCAATTAAACGATGCGTTGAAGGCTTATGTATGGACATAAATATTGATAAGCTTCCACATCGAACAACTTTCATTGATATTGCAAAAATATTCCTCGTTCTACACAAAATAAATGAAAGTATGCTATAATCTTATAAGTTTTCGTAAATAAATCGATAAATTCAAACACATTTCATTTAAGGTATAAAACTCATTAGTACTTGTTATAGCAACGTAAAGGTGGCCTAATGGTCAATGTCACATACTTTTGTGCCGTCCTTAGTGTTACTGAAAGCCCACCGTGTAGAGAGGCCGATACATGTTCAATCTTTCGAACCTCAAAGTTATCCCGTTGGTATGGGGTGGAAGTTCAAAGAGGAAGCTGCCAGCTCAGGTGTCGTCCTTGTCACTTAACCATGGTTCAAAATTATGAGGTCCGTCGCCAATAGCCCTTATGTTGCTTTATAGTGCCGACGTAAATTAGCACTCTTTCTCTTTTGCAACATAAAAAAGTTTCCTGTTTCCGTGTATTTTTTTCAGATTTGAGGGAACCGCGTTGTGTCAATGGGATTTTCAGTTCTGATTTTTAAATGCAAATTTGTTATTAAGTGCATAATTCTTTCACCTAAAGATATTCATCATTTAATCCTTTATTCTTCAATTGTTATTTACATATATACCATCAATTGCACATTAAATTAATCATCTTTTTCTGGAATCGTAAATTTGGCAGAAATCCTTATATTTTAATCTATCTTTAGCTGTGCACTTAATAAGCATACTCACAAAATAATTGTTTTTCTTCCTGAGTGAGAAAAAGACCCGTCGCATGAAATACAAATTCAATGCTAATTAGTAGAACAAATCTTTGCGTATTATTCCGTACTTTATGCGTTGTTATTTTTCAAGAAGTTTCAGAAGTTGCTTTGTGATCAGCATTTCATTTTGATCGCATCGCTAGCTTATTAAAATGGCGCCTTTGTCCGAAATGGAATTTACGCTCGCATAGCATATTAAGTGGCTTCATAATTGACTTATGAAAATGAAGACCCTCTTGAGCAGTGAATTAATTCTCCTCAACCACTAGAGAGCTGAAAGCATTCTTTTCCACAGTTGTTCTCGGGTTTTCTGGCACTACCAAAGGAGCCATGAGACTTTCAAGGACATTAGCCTAAATAAGCGGGGCTACTAAGTTTTCCGGAATATTCGGAAGTTGTTGACGCGAGAATGATTAAAAATTGTTTTGTAGGCATTTTCTGTGCTGGGGACGGAAGTATTCAATTTATAACGGTTGGAAACTTGGAATTATAAGTTATTTGTGTGGATGATGAGCAATCCCGGGGGATGATATCTAAGAATGTAAGTGCGGGAATATTTCAAATTCAGTACTACGCATATATATTCTGTTATAAAGATATTTTTAAAGATGGGAAGTTAGAAATTTCGTTTAATGAAAATAGTGTGTTAAAATTTAATTCATTATTCACAGATCCTTCACGTTTTTGCTGCATTAGCAAATAAAAATTAATGTATGAAATACCTATTTTAACTTTTTTTATGCTTAAAAACGTCAACTTATTAATGAGTGAGTGTTTATTTATGTGCTATAAAGCAACACGAGGGCTATTGGCGACGGACCTCGTAATTTCAAGCCATGGTCGACACCTGAGCTGGAACCCCCTGTCCCAACTATTACCACCACACCAACGGGAGAGCTTTGAGCCTCACAGATCTAACGTGCATCAACTTCTTTTCACGACGGGTCTTCAGTGGCACTGAAGCTTGAACTCATGATACGCCGGCCATGAGTCCGTAACCATAACCACTAGGGTACCGTGGCCCCACAAACTTACCAGTAGCTTTTTTATGATCAGTTTGTTTATATTTCATATCAGATGCATATTCAGATATTAAAAAAAGTTTTTATATTTGACTTCGATGTCCATTGGCCTCCAGAATTTAAAATACATGCTTTTTGAAGTTCACGATTTAAAAAAAAAGTGCCAGTAGCGAAGTTCATAGATTATGAATAATATTGGCAGACTTACGGAGAAAACTTATGGAAGGAAAAAAAAAAGACACACAACCGCCATTTGTATTTTAAAGAAATTGACACTTATGTAGAAGTCGGAGAAATTGGGCAAAAATCAAACTTTGACATATGCTTCTAGTAGTAGCAGTGGGATCCACTGTCTGTGGGAACAGAAGATTCTGCGTCTAGAAGACATGTTCCAGGCCGACCGCGAATTACACCCTGCTGGATACCACCTTCTACTTTTTTCGAAGAAACACTACTATACCACAGCTCGTTGTAGATCATTTTATCGCATCAAGAACAAGAATCTCCGCTGCTACAGCGTGAAAATGCCTTCACAATGCAGGTTTGTATTCAAGACCACCAGTTATGAGTGTTTCTTTGAGCGAACGACTGAAATGTGCAGAAATTTTTACAGAAGCCAAGATCACAATGGTACGTGATTTAGGGCATCTGCTGATTGGTAAGGAACAACGCACCAGATGCAACCAATATAACATCGTTGAAAGACAGTTATAAAGGTGGTAGAATCATGGTTTGGGCAGATTACTCTTGATCTACACATATGTATCGACTTGCTTGTGTCCCATGGTAGAACTCTGATTCATGTAAAATATTGGAAAGAGATCCTTGACAGATATGTTCGCCCATAGGCCGCTACTGTTGGTAATGAATTCATTCTTATGCATGATAATGCGTGATCTCACCAAACTGTTTGTTTGTTGAAAACTGTCTTGAGGATCAGGTTTGGAGCAAATAGAATGGAAAGCTCAATCTCCGGACGTGAACCCGATAGAGTATATTTGGAACTACCTTGGTTGACACGTTGAGATTTTAATTCCTTCTTCAAGGTCATTAAATGAGCTAGAACAAGGGCTCCTTATCTGATCTTCGCTTCTTATTTCGATGTTCGACAACTTAATTGGCTGCTGGGAAATATGATGCTGCCCAAGCATTGCAATTAGGGGAGGACACATTCTTAGAACCCATTTTTGTAATGTTTCCACGATATTTTTGCACACATAAAATTTGATGTGCTGCCTTCTTCAAGAATACTTTATTTTGCCAAGAGCGTTTTTTTTATGTGTATTGTATTTGTGTTCTTTTCAATTTCTGTATTGCATTCAATAAGAAACTGTTTAGTACACATTTTCAAAATAATTTTTGTTTCAATGTTTATTCACCTTCAAATTAGACATAAAAAAGAGGTTGTACCTTAACTTTAGAGGCCAATGTATCATTAAAAAACAAGGACTGCACACACACATACAGTATGCATTGCACATACACAGAAACAAAATTCTCTCCCGAATTTTTTTCTTTTTTTGGGGGGGGGGGTAATAAATTTTTCCTGTGCCCAAACTATTTTTTGAAGTTTTAAAGGGAAAAAAAGGAATAGTGATATATAATGTATCATTTTCTTTTGATATTTTTCTTGTAGTAAACTGAACAACTTTCAATTTAATTACATTTTATCACGAAAAGTTATATAAATTACCAAAAAAAAAAAAAAAGTACATAGAGCTATATTTATCTGAGATTAGAATATCCTTTTTAAAATATGTAATACCTTTACCGCAAATCTTAATAACTATACGTTAAAAATTTTCCCTAAAATTCATTTGACTTAACTTTCTTAAATATATCACTTTAATTAAACTACTTCTTTTTCGCCCAAACTTTCAACAGACTTCAGTAATTGCTTTAGATCTTGCCGCCTCTGTTGCCATAGCAACACAGTAGAATTGATTAAAATGACCGGATAAAGTACATTTTTTAACCGTTAAGGGTGCTATTGTTTTAACTACCAATAAATTGGTCAACTAATCACTTTTCAATTTTGTTTATGTTACAATTCACACCTGCTGCCATCAATTATGAACTTTATTTTAAAAGTATAGTATACCAATGAAAAATTTCTTTTTAGTGCTTTATTCGATTGAAGTATTTTGTTTTTAATAATGGAACCTTTCGAGTTAGTTGAAACTGTTCTTTGAAGATAATTAAATTCAAGACGGTCAATTCTCTCTCTCATGACGGTCACTCCATTGAGTGTTCTCCATTAAATTCAAAACGGACGTTAAAACAATTGCACTTGTTCTGTTTGTAAAACTTAGGTAAAATTAAATTTCATAATTGGGTAAAAAATTTTCATAACATTTAAATTTTTTAAAAAAAATCTTGTTTTGTGTATGTACTTTTAAATAAAATGCAATTTGTAAACCTATGTATGCTATTATTGTTGACAAACATGTACTTTTCAAGAGAAAATTTCTGCAAAGAGCAGAAGTTGTCAACAGCGAAGCGCATGAACTTATTAGCTGAAAACACATGATTGCTTTTATCATGTGACTATGACGTCACTTGAGTTTTTGAACGTTGGCAAGAAACACGTGGTTATCATTATCATGTGACTATGACGTCACAGGAATTTAGCCCATTAAATAAGTTGTGATCGTGAAAGTTGTAAAGTGGGGTGCCCCAGCTCACTTGTAGACCTCGTCATCGAATCGTAGTTTTATTATTGTTTCATTAACGCTTAATCATTGACGGTGGCGTGATAAATGTAATGATGTGTTTCTCCAATGAATTAAAAACTAACATTAAATTGTACTTTTTGTTCTACTTGTAAAATTTAGATAAAATTTCAAGTTCGATTGGGTAAAGACGTTCTCGTATTAAAACTTTTCAGAATTAAAAAAAAAAAACTTATATTACACAAGTACTATTAAATCAAGTGTTGATAAGTATGTGCTTTTTAAAAGAAAATTGCCTCAAAAAGCAAAAATTGGCTACAACGAAGTGCATAAACCGATTGGTTGGAAATAAGCTATTTCATTTGCTCGTATGGCAAAGTCGCTTGAGTTTAGTCCATTGTTTCTATATTAGTAATGTTTCTGAAATAATTCGCAAAATACAGATCTTTTTTTTATTGTCTATTAGATTTATCATTTTATTTTCAGTTTATAAAAAACTTGTCAATAGAAAAAGAATGTTATATATATATATTATATATTTTTCTTTATATATCAATTGTTGCAACTCCTCAAACCACTTTCTTAAAACGAAACTTGGTTAATATTTCCAACGTTTTTGCCTATGTAACTGTGGAAAATAAAAAAAATTGTCACAAATATGGGAAATGTATCGGTTTAACTATTACTTTTTATTTTTTTAAAGATAGAACAACAATCGCGAGCCGGTAGAGTCAAGTTGAGCTGTACAATGCCTATCTTGCAGAATATAAATAAACATCTTTCACGTGACAATTTAACATTGTAACAACAAACTAATATGTGGGCAGCGGCTTCTGGTGGACAGTTCCAGAAACCATTAGTCGAGATGTGGCTGTCGAGACATGAACATCGAGTAGAACCTATGTCCCTATTTATTGTTGTAATGCTAAATAAGGTAGTTTCCATAATTGTCTTTATATTGTAGCTCTAAACGGTAATGTTCTTTAACGTTTATCATTGTAATATTTAAATGTCATATTAAACTTTTTAACCAAAGGTGTTTTGTGTCCGACTGCTTGCCACAACGTCAATAATGTATTCTCTCTAATTTTAAATGCCGTTGAACAATTATCTGTAAGACAAGTACACGATTTTAAATAATTTCTATAAAGGAACACACAGTTATTACAAAGAATAAATCTTAAAGTGTTTTGACTATTTGTAATGCAGAGCACTTGTCTTTTTGAGTGATTGTCTTGGATAATCTTAAATAGCAGCAAGCCATTTTGTTACAAAATGTCCTTTTCTTGCGTAGCCTGATCTTGAGGAAAGTAGCAGAAGTTCCCAACAAATCCCAAAATCTCTTGAACCTCTGCCAACCGCGATGATTTATGCATTTCTTTTCGACAAGAATCAGAGGATTGTAGCGTTTTGTTTTATGGAAATGGATTTGGACAAGTTCCACCTGGATAATTTAATTATTTTTTGCTGCGGAAAAAAAAAGGCTGCCATGAAGTTAAGCTAATGCTTCCTCATATAGTTATTCAAATAAATTAATGACGCAAATGACTCTGTGGACATTACTATAAGTTTTGTGGAAAAAAAAATTATGTTGTTCTAGCTTGTCGAAATTAATTTTTTCCCCGTAGATATAAAATATGCAGTTTGTGTAGTTTTGCTTCGTGAAGTTTTAAATAACGATTTGTAACTCTGCAAAGTTTTGCATCTGTTATAATTTTTTTATTTTACTGAATTCGATGTGGAAGTAATATTTTTGCATGAGCTATGTTTCACGAGATGTTCTATTCTATTGGTACTGAGATCTCCAAACTTTTTTGTTCGCATGCCCATAAATGAAAATAGTTTAAGTTGTACCCAATATATAATATACCTATATAATGTATCCTTGCCGTTTACCCGCTCACTTCACTATTTCATGGCATTGTTAGACTATATATTCTTTTTGGGTTATTGTTATTTAGGTCCTAGCATTAAGCCTTTAATTGTTTTAAAAAATATTCTTATAGCACTCTCTTATTGATTTAAAAAGGACGGGATTTTACTTTCTAAAACAGAAGTATATTTATCATTTACGCCTCCGTAGCCCCTCCCTCATCGTAGTTGTGATCTCCGCAAAACTCGTTCTTCTCGGATATCTGCTCAACAAAGAAAACATGCTTACCAAATTTCAAATTTTTAAGTGTAGTAGTTCAAAAAAGGGATTAGGTTTTTCGATTTCCAAAGGGGAAATCGAAAAACCTATTCTCTTAACGGATCTCTACTCATTAGAAAGGAATATTCATGCTAAATTTCAAGACTAGATTTAATAGTTCCGGAAATCTCGTGATGAGTGAGTTGAGTCGCATTTTTCCTGCATATACACAGATGTGTGAGAATACAGTCACAAAAATCAAATAATTTATTTATTTTAAATCATGCTTATACATTTAATATAAATAAAAATTTTAAATTTTGAATTACGATGTGATGTGTAGTCGTTTCTTCTTGAATGTTAAAAGTGAACGTCCCTCCAAAGGCTTACCTTCCCACGTATTTCTGTTCATGCTCTTAAAAGCAGGTACATTTATGATGTTGAAATCCCCAGGCGCTAGTGAAACCAGACGCAAGGACCAATAAAAAAAAAACCTCATACTCCGGTGACGCACAATCAAACACTCGTAAGTGATCAAGAGCCTATTTCTTTGACGCACCCCAAGCATCACTACCTATACCCCTCTTAGGAAAGCAATGCCATAGTATGTATACTTTTGTAGAATATATACTCCTCCATTCGTTTTTCTGTGAGTCCTACTCATACTTTCATTGTTATATCAAATACATCATTCCAAGATAAAATGAAATTCTTTTTTTTTTGGGGGGGGGGGATTTTACTTCATTCAAGAAATGCTGAAGGTTTATTTCCAATAATTAACTGATTTCTGTGATAAATTATTGCTGGCTTATGCGTTTTGGTTATAAAAATAGTATTTTTTTTTTAATTTTAAGTGTGTGTGTGTCTCATTTTTCTTGTTATAATTAGGAGATTAATTATTAACTAGATATACTTATCATGTTTCTTAAAAATTTTATTACGTAAGAAATTCTTTTCAGTTGTCGAAAAAAAAATTGTGAAAGGAAATTGTATTTTATATGTTTAAATTGTGTATTATTTTGATCTTAATCTGATTTGAGATTTTCTTCATAACACGAATTTAAGCAATGGGCTAAATTCATGTGACGTTATAGTCACATGATAACTACAGTCTAGTAACTACTTCTCTAATATTGAGGGCAGTTCTGTTGAGAACTTTTAGTTAGTGAGATATGATATAAATAATCTTTTTTTAAACTAACAATAAGATACAATAACAAATCAGATTTTTCTTGTTCATTTAGAAGCAACTGTACCAAGAGCAACATTTTCTTCAGTTGGAGGATTATATTTAAGAAACAGAAATTTTCCTATAATTTACTACAGCCAAAGTATCACTGGGTGAGACGATGTATTTTATAGTTGCGCTGGAAAATTTTGAGGGGACACGGTACGATTTACACAAAAAATTTTAATTTAAGGATTTTTAAAAAAAAATTTGTTGCCTCTGTGTGTATACTATGTAACACAGATTTTGTGCCCAAAATTTCATAAAAAGCTAGTCATTTACTTTTTTAAGGAGAAAACTTAAAATTTGTGAAGTTATTTTAAAATGCTACTCTCCTCCTACAAAAGTTGACTTACATTTATGAAATTTGATTTACATGTACGTCAAACTATGTATAACAAAAGTTGGTACGGGTTTAGCGATAACATGATTGGTATTCGTACAATACTTCTTTTTATGAATGTTTATTGAAAATTCCTTAAAAAATGTATAAATTCTGAATTCAAATATTTAAAAAAAAATAAACATTGCTTTGATTCAAAAATGCATACCAACTTTTGTTACATGTATTATTAGCAATAGGTAAAAAAAATTTCAAAACAATAGGCACAATAGAAAAAAAAAGCCTTAGCATTTTAAATGAAGACAAACTTGTTATTTTATCTTTCTGAGATAAGTATGTTTAAAGTTTTGATTTTCCATAGGGATGTGAATAAAAACGAACGTAAAAGCTATCATAATTCTGCGTTTTTTTAGTTTAGAGCTTTCAAATTTTGTGAGGTTATAGAAAAGTATATGAAGAATAATTTAGGCTATAAAAATTATATTTGATTTTTTTTTTTTTTACCGATTTTTGTCATTTGAATTGTACTGTGTCCCGTTAAGCGATCACTTTCATATCTAAACAGACAAAAGCAATTTATGTTTCAAAGTTCTTGAGGCAATAAAATCTCTTATTTTAAATACTGAATGAAAGTTTGCACAATTAACTATTCTTTTTTAATAAAAGAGGATTTTTTTTTTAATTACAAACTAACAAATTTGTTAGGTGGAGAAATAAATCGAAGCGATGTGTTCAACCGAACAAAAGACTGCAGCTGAAGCTTTCTATGTTGGAAGAGAATATCTGTCAAGTACAATCTGACTCATTGATCGAACTAGCGGAATATGTTATTAGGGAGTATGATTTGTCAAACCTTGGCTGAAAAGACGTGTTAAATTTCTAAAAGGCACGGCTGGCACTATTTTGCAACATTGTAATCTTATTCGCATGTAAGCTTATTAAAACATTTGCAACTCAAATATAGACATTTTATGATCAATAAACATTTATCTCCCAATAATCGTTATTTCTATGCTACTATAGATTTTTTTTTAAATAAAAAATATTCCGAAGGTATAAATTCTTATATTGCATAATAGTTTACATCAAGAAATCGTGAAATGCCTGTTCAGAATTTTTAAATATAACCAAGTATCAATGCCATATTATGATCTGATAATCTGTTAATCCTTATCAATGAAAATTTGAGTTACAGAGCTGAAGCTATTTTTATTTCATATGTGTTATACTCACACACAACACACATATTGAAATAAACTGATTTAATGTTAAGCTCTCTGTAGGTATTTAAAATATAGTCAACTTCATTTAAATTTATTTAAAAAGTTGTTAGCTTAAAAACACTAATTACATCGTGTATTGATTTCAAATGTTTTAATTGTCATTATAGATACAAAATAGTATTTAATCAAATGGAAATCTCATGGATCTTATAATAGTAATGAAAACATTATGAGAATGGGAATAAAAACATCAAGTAGTAGTATTAAGTGCCAGTGGCGTAACGGAAAATATAAGGGCCCCACTACAAAGTTAGATTTTGCCTTTAATATTTTAAAAATTGGTTAAATACGTCTGTAGGCGTGGTAGTACGTGGTTTAGTCTGTCGGGCTTTGGGCCCCTTAGAACAGTGTTCCGCAACCCCCGGTCCGCGGATCAAATACTACCGGTCTGCACAAGAAACATTAAATTATTTCTCTTTTATTTACTGTGGTATATTTTTCTTAGGTTTGGGCTCCTTTTTATAAAAATCAGTTAATATTTCTTGTTAAATCACTTTATATTCATTTTTAGTGTAGCTATGTTTTATTCAGAAGTCGCGATTAAATACAATAAAATTAAAGTTATTAAATCAAAACAGTCTAAAATATAAACAATCAACATCCTCCCCCTCAGCGGGCCGCGGTAAAATTAACAAACGTTGACCGGTCCGCGGCGATAAAAAGGTTACGGATTACTGCATTAGAATACTGTCCCCCACCCCCCGTGACGTGGTGGTTGCTAGGGTGTACGTTACGCCATTGTGGTAAGTGCGTTTATAGATAAACGTCAAAATTGATGTATATCGTTTCTTCAACTTGTAATTGTAGCTTATAACCAAACAATGTATTTACTCTTTATAAATAAAGAGTAAATCAAAATCTGCTGGTGACCCCCTTCCCCCTCCCCTGCAAAACGTAAACGCATACAGTTCCCTGTTTTGGATTAAATTAATTATTTTATTTCTTTTTATATGTACTTCAAAGTATTTTGAACTCTCTTCTAAATGTCATGGATGCTATCTTTGTATTTTACAACGTACCAAAACTTGTTAGCCGAACACATACGGCAATAAAACAATAATCTCGGAAACACTCCGTTGTGGATAGAAAAAGTTTAGAGAAAACGATGTCCCGAGACCAGTTAACTCCTCTGAAGCAAGGTCAGGAACCACGTTTAGCCCCAAAACTTGGAAGGCTGTTAATCATCTGGCATTCCTGCAACCTACGCGCATCGCGACGAAGTTTTTGATTCAATGCGATGAATGCCAATTGAGGATTTGTAATGAAAAGAAGTAAAAGGAAAAAAGTAACAACTATGGTTGGACGTGATGTGATTGTAGTAGTAGGACAAGGACACACTGGGAAAAAAAAAGTAAAATAAAGTTTGCTCTGGAAGTTAACGGTTTGTCGTCTTTTGACGAGATTTGGCTGGTCTCTTTGTACAAGGAGATCGTGTTTCGTTTACTAAGCCTCCATGATCCATTCTTTGACTAGGTGCTGGTTTTATAATTTATTGTTGTTTTGAAAGTGGAGTGAAAGCTGAGGAGGATCTTGATATAAATAATATCGAGAGTGAGACCTCTTTTTTTTTACTTACCCGTCTTACGTGACAATGTTTTTCGTTCTTGTTGTGTGTTTGCTACTTTTATAATTTATTTTCTCCGGAAAGTTTTATATGATGAAATGAATAATTTATGTTTATTGATATTGTTATGAATGAAAGTTGTATATTTATCTCATTAATTTTGTTCATTGATGTCTTTGACTTATTTTTAACCAGCCATTATCCACCCGCTGTGGTGGGTATATCATTATATCGTATGGCAATATGTTGTTTTTAAGTTATTTTTATCTTTTATATGTCTTGTCATTAAGCTTTTAATGTATTGGAAAACATTCGTATAGATTACGCATCTTTCTTTAAAAAGTACAGGACATGAATTTCTAAAACTAAGGTGACCAACCGTCCTCCTTTTATAGGTTCTGTCCTTCCTCGAAAAGTGTCCTCCTTTTCAATATTTTAAAACTGATATGTTGATCTCTGTATTCAGAGATGAACCAAGCATGTTTCCAAAATGTCGAAGAGAATGGTCTGAAACAAATATCACTGGAAATAACAGTTTTCAATGGTATTTTTTGACTTGGTCTCAAGTAAAGTGTGGGCAGATGTAAAAAATTACGTTGAGTTTTTATCGAAAGAAATGCCTGATATTAAAATCGATGTCAGTTGTCTGT
>BMAV01003493.1:157983-170521 GCA_019973955.1 Trichonephila inaurata madagascariensis
AGACTTTGAGAAAATTTAAAATGTATGCGTTTGCTCTATTGGAAATTTGTTGAATGAGATAATAAATGTTTTTATTGGTCATGCTTCAAAATCGGAGTATGTTAATCTAAAAATCAATTTCTCTTTTAACATTGGAATATTACATCGTGCTGTTTTTCTTTTCTTTCGTTCCCTTAATATGCTCTTTTCAAAATAAGAACATACAAACAAAATTGACTTAGTTTTTGAATATGGTGCAGAGATAGATATTATACCTTCCTTTTCTTTGTAATTATTTATTTACTGAGATAGTAAGGTATACAACCCTTTTAAAATATATTTTCTTCCTTTACTTTTTCTTTCTCCCCCACCCTCCCTTCTTTCAAAATCATAATAGCCTTATGTCTAAAAAGAGTCACATTTTTTTTTAAAAAAAAAAAAAAAGTGGAAATAAATAGATAAATAATTTTCTTTCAAAAATAATGATGGTGTTTCCCAATTCTTTACGAATAAAACAAATTTCTTTTATCAAATTAAAGCATTCCCATTACTGCGAAAATTTGTTTTGCATTCTTTAGTGTTTTGTGCGTTTAATGATGCATCCCTATGAAATTTCTTTTTCTTATTTGAAAGCGAAGTTAATAAAAATTCTTCACGTATTTAAAGTGGATGAAATCATTTTAATGATTTTCTCAAACGGTGGAATCCTCTTTTAGTATTGTCATTCGTGAATGTCTTTACCGGGATCTCCCCTCCATTCCACACTGTGATACTTTGGACGAATTCTTTATTTTAAATAAGATTTGTAAGGCTCCACGCTGAGATAAACTTAATCCATAGTCTTTTATTTCTTTAATAAAGTTATTTTGTCAGCGAAAAAACAAATCCAGCTCGATACTTTGTTAAAATATTTTAATACAAAATTGTTCATATCCTTAAAAGATGTGGCTTTTAAAATAATATACTGGCTTTTGTTTAAATTTCTGGTAAGTATTTTATGAATGAATATTTCTGTTAAGTTTTAAACAAACTCTCTCTCGCTTCGAGCACAGTTTGTTTAAAACTGGGATAGTTTATTTATGGAATCCGATATACTTTCTTTAGATAATATTTAATAAAATTTGTCTGAATTGAAGTATTTTGTGTGAATTTTTAATTGCTACAAATTTTGATATAATGAAAGATTAACATGGTACAGTAAAATAAATGTAATATGAATCGTTGTGTTCTGGAATGGTAATATGGTTTTACTTTAGTACTTGTTTATTCATTGGAGCGTACATAAAATAATAATTATAATGAAAATTAAAACTTTTCAAAAAAAATATACAGTTGGACCTCTATATAACGAAGTCGCTAAATTCCTTAAAAAAAGTTCGTTATAGAGGTTCATCTTTTAATATACTTTATAAACCACATAAAACAAATTTATATATTAAAGTAATTATTCACACCTTTTTTAAAATTTAATATATGTTTATTTTATGTATCTTACCCATCAAAAAAGAAAGAAAAACTGCAGGGAAAACAAGAAAAAGAATGTCGTAGGATTCACTGTATTTTCAATATTAAGAAAATAATTTTATACTAAAATTAATGAATTTTTTCTAATTTAAAGCATACAAGTAATATTAAACATACATTATTTTATAATTAGAACATGGAGACAAGGGACAACTCGAGGGAAAGGGGATATCGATGTTTCTAGTGAACTGGATAATGGGAGTTTAAGGTTGCACTTCTTGGATGAAATGTCCTGAACTCTATTGCTTTCGGCGAGTTAGGATCTAATAAAACCAGTTCAAGATTTACGACCACCGTAAAATACGTTGAAGAGAGAATAACTTGAAATGTTCAGAAATACTTGGAAAAAAATTGAATCACGAGAAAAAGTTCGTTATAGAGAAAATGCACTTCGCTATAGAGAGGTTATTTTACGAAGAAAATCGCGAAATGTTCAGGGTTCCAGAAAAAAGTTCGCTATATAGAAAAATTCGCAATATAGAGGTTCGTTATATAGAAGTTCGACTGTAAATAGTTTTGTTGTTGGTTGGAAACTATCCGTAATTGATTTGAAAGAGACTCTTTTAAATTTGAATTTTACCTAGAATCAGAAATAAAGTACCAAAATGATATAAATCCTACTATTAGAAAGAGAATTATTGCAGCCAATCGCTGTTTCTTTGGTTTAAGATCATTACTGGTCTCGCTTAATAAAAAGTATGACAAAAATCCTGTTGTATAAGGTACTGATTAAATCAGTTTTAACTTATGCCTCAGAAACATGGACCTTGACAAAAAAAGAAAAGAAAATCTTGGCGACTTTTGAAAGAAAGGTCCTGCGAACCATATTTGGTGCTGTTCTCGATACTAAAGATGGAGAAAAAAATATAATTTTGAAATTTTTAATAGTGATGATATTATTAAGTCCATAAAACTAATTAGAATGAGATGGCAGGGCATGTAGTAAGAATGAGTCAAGAACAAACAGCATTTAAAATTTTTAATGCAATTCCATCTAATAAAAGACCCCAGGAAAGGTCCAAAAGGAGATGGAAAGTGTGTGGAGGAGGACGTTGGCATTTTAAAAGTGAAGAACTGGAGATCAATTGCTGAGAGAAGGGCAGTGATGGGAAAAACTTCTGAGGAAGGCTTAGGCCCACACAAAGGGCTGTCATGCCAATGCTGCTGCTGATGATGATAAATAGTTTTATTAAATCGCTATTGCATACCAGAGTTTTGAAGACTTATTTTTCGGTTTTTACAAAACACGGAGAAATAAATTTCAAGATACTAGCAGTAAAAAAAATCTCTTTCGAATAGAGAATTTATTTTTATATTGTTCGATTAGCCAATGAGAAACGTTTTTCGTTTTGAACGTTTTTGGAAACTGCGTTAAAAATGCTAATGAACTTCTAATTTATTGAAATGTGTCTGTATATTTTTTTTTCTAGTCTATTATATTCATTTTTCTTTCTTTCAAATGATGCGTGAAGATTTTATATTTTTGATGTAATAAAAGATTTTTATTTTTTATTGGAAGGCCGGTAAAGGTTTGACTTTTCTTTCAAAGGCTAAAGAAGAAAGGAGGAAAAAGACCAAGTTTGCTTGCCTATTTAATTTTCTTTTCGGTATTAAATATAACTATAGAAATATTCTTTTCATACCTCCCTATCATAAAAACCACCCAGACATTCTCACAATTTAGCCCGAGGGAATGTTTCTATAGATGTTAATTTTCCAGATTTGAGTAAATTACAGGTACTTGCGAAGTCATTTACTTCGTCTATTTTTCTAATTCATTTAATATTATACTATCGTAATTGGTGATATTGTATTCATTATTAAATAGCATTGTGACATTTTCTTTATTATTCTCGTTTGGCTCAATCCAGGCATCAGATGTTTTGATTCCAGATGTTTTGATAAATTGAATACCTACAAATCTCAATTGTAAGACTTCTCTGGATTCGACAATTTTTCAAGAAGGAAGCATATTTCTAGTACCTTTAACAATCAACTACAGAAGTTTTTTTTAAAAAAGAAATGCATACACATATCAATAATTCGTGTCACTGCCAATCAGTCTTTTGTGGGTTCCTAAAGTTAGATTTCCCTTTAATAATCGTGCTTTGTATAGAAATATTCAATGAAAAAAAATAAATAAACCCTTTCAGCCGAATCTGCTGTATGGAAAATACAGCCAATAATGACTCTTTTTACATCTGTATGAAAAATAAGAATCCAAGTATAATTACGAAATAAAATATCACTGATAGTTTGAAATTTACCATTTTATCCTCATTGAAGTAGCAGTAACTCGTGCATCACAAAAGCAGAATTATGAAAAACATAACAAACATCAATCGATTACCTTTCACCTTTATTGACTCCTCTTGTTGAGTCGTAAAGTTCGATCTTTGCGATATATATTATGTATGACCACAATTACAGTTACAATTGAGATTGTCAAGTTATTATGAATCAAATATACGACTTGTGAATTTTTTCTATAAAGTTAAGCCTTGAAGAAGCTTATATATATATATTTAAAAATCTCATCACGTTGAATAGTTTACAAATAAAACTAAAAAAAATCATTTTTTTCTTTCTTTTATATGTATGCACAGATCATGCAAATAGTCACACGAAATATTCTAATTATCTAACTCTATCGAATAATATTTTATCATTTTTTGCTTTATATCAGAAATTCGATATCTTTTTAATTCAAATTTCTGGAAATGTAAGAAAAAATAAACAGAATTTTCCTCTATTTTTTTAAAATTTTTTTTAATTATTATTATTTTAGAATTGTATTTTTCAGATGTTAATAATTACAATATATATGCATTATAAATGCAAACATGCGTAATAAGGATTTTTTTTTTGTATGATTACAATGTTTTGATATCTGCAATAGATTTTTTCACTTACATTTTAAAATAAAGTTACAATGTATCTTTTTTGAAGTGTATTGTTCTCTGTGGAAATAAATTATTTTCTTACTTTGTTACACTTGCTTTTTTACAATCGAACTTAGATTTATCTTTTTATGTTATAATATAATTTCTGTTTTTATTTGCTTGCTTATTCATTTTTTTATTTTTTATTTAGCATTTGTATATCAGTTTGTTTTGATGGCTGCTGGTAGTTTAGTGCTCATGCTGATGCACGTGGCTAAAAGTTCTCCCGTGGCGTGGTGTAGAAGTTTGGAGTAGGTTCATTTGAATGGTAGCGTGAGAGTTAGGAAATTAAATATTGGGTTTATTTTCGCCACAGCTGTTAATTACAGTATATACATTTACATTAAATTCATAATTCATAATATTGGGTATTTCATTAGTGTTCAGAATATGTTATTTGTGAGGGACGAAGCAACACACAAAACCGTTCTCTTCGGTGTTTTCCACGAAATCACCTTTCCATTCCATGGTTTTGGGACGGAGAGGGGACTCGGAGTTTTCCGGCTTGCAGGTGTGTTCAGCCGTTGGGTTTTCTCATGGTCATAGGTTGCCGGGGCGATGTCAGATGACAAGACCCCGCAATATTTAGGGGTGCACAGGAACGGTGTTATCCTATCCACAAAAAACCCTCCCGTTTTTTCAGCTGTGTGATGCGAAAACGTCACAAGGGTTGCTAACTCGGATGTCGTCACCGTTACATGACCAAGGTTCAAAATTTCGAAGTTCGTCGTCAGTAGCCCTTGTGTTGCTTTAGAGTCCGAAGTTAAAATAAACATTCACTGAATGTATTGACTTTCACATTTACATTAATATTTATATGTTTAATGTAAAACTCTTCATAATTTAAGCTGTAATTATATATTTCTTTATAAAGATGTTTAAATGTATCATTTATATGGAAAACATTTAATTTTCATTTTATTATTAGTGTGAGAATACCTGTCATTGATATTGCGTCTTCTTTCTTTTTGCCAGAAACTTTGCGAACTCTCCACAGGCAAGTCTGTGATGACGAAGAGCTTCAAATCGAGTGCTGGCCTAACACTGTGATTAGTATTAGCCAAGCAGAGTATGGTAAGCCCGCGGCTGGTGACATCCAGTGCCTCGAGATGAGAAATCCATCGGAAGGTAGTCACTTGAAATCTGGATGTGTGGCTCAAGATGTACGAGAGGTAAGTACATGCAAAATTTTAGATTACATAATTTTGCCGAGATGTCAAGATTTCCCCTCTTCTTCTATTGCGCTTCCTCTATAGTTTTAAGGTATCCGACTACGTTCGGAACTGTGATTTTAAAAAAGCGCATAAATGAATAATTTTCATGATATTTAGTGTCATTTAGATTAGAATACATGCATAAAATTGTTTTAAGGACATTTTGACAAAAAAAATTATTTAAATACAATATTTCGGCAAAAAATTAACTTAGAAAGACTAATTTTCAAAATGTTCTCCTTTTGTGAAAAATGCTTCTATTATAATAATATTTTGTCTGTATATAGCCCAGACCTCTGTACAGAGGCGCAACTATGATTTTTGAAAAATTCACATTATTTTCAGAATTACAACCAATTGAAATAATGATCGGCGTTTTTTTCTTAAAATTTCTCCCGTCTGTTATCGTAAAACATGGATAAACCCACTTCTAAGTTATATATTTCAAAAATTTTAGTTGAGCCTCTGTACAGAGGTCTGAGCTATATACAGTCAAAATATTATAATAGAAGCATTTTTTACAAAAGGAGATTTTTAAAATGGGTCATTCTATGTTCATTTTTTGTCAAAATATTGTACTTAAGTAATTTTTTATTGTAATACTATTCTTAAAGCAATTTTATACATGTATTCTAATCTAAGTGACACTAAATATCATAAATATTATCCATTTATACGCTTTTGCAAAAGCACGGTTCCGAACGTAGTCGGATACCTTAAAGGGCCGACTATTTCTGGAATTTACTTTTAAAGAAATGTCCAGAATTTGAATTATTTCATTCTTCGAAACAGAGAGAATTAGCATTAAAAACTATGTTAACGTAAACTATCTTATCTTAAAACTATATTAAACAAATAAATCAAAGCAATTTAATTCAGGATAACTTTGCTTCGTCAAGATATCAAGCGCAAGGAAAACGTTTTAATAAACACACTGTTGCCAAAACAACAGAACTAAAATTAAATTGTTGAAAGAATTAATTTTTTAACAATTATTTATTCGAAGAGCAGTTGTAATTCGTTCTCAAATAACAAATAAAAGAATAACTACATATATAATTATAATGAAATACGTAATAATCCTTAAAAAAAAAACTGCATTAAGCATAAATTTTTGCATTTAGAGAGATGGACGTGAGGTCGTGTGGCATATCGCCTGGGCTGTGAAAAATCACCAAAAAATTAAATTTTAAGAAAATCTAAAGCGATTTTCGAGAAAAGTCTCTTTAGATCCCTTAGTTTCAGCTTTCCTAATTTCACTATCAGGGCTGTTTAATTTTTGTGGTAATCGCGAATGCACATACAAATTCTTTCTTTTTTTAGTATAGATTCTGACTTTGCTATATCTCCTACTGTGAAAAATATTAACTTAGTATGAATAGAGACTTCATTCAAGAGAGACGCTTAGAAACGCAACATTTAATCACGGGAAACTAGACGAGAATGATTATACAAGTTCATTGCATAAAACAGTTTAACAATTTTTACAGCGCCGTCTGTTGGCATTCACACAAATCTAAAAAATATATCAAACTACACATTATTTGTGGCGGTGTGATATCTATATAAACTAGTACCAAACATCACGCGAAGACGATCGTTTTGGCGTGATCGATAAAGTACTTGTGTACGGAACGGAAGGTACCGAGATCGAATCCTTCCTTCCTTCATTGGTGACTTTGGTCATGCAAAGAACCGCACCCTTCGTGCGCCGCAGTCGTGGCGCCATCTATTAACCGCTAAAGCAACCAAGTCGTCAAACATTGACGCAAATAAGCCGTTACTTCTCAAAGCCGTCTCACACAAATGACGCAATTAAGCCGTCACACACGAATGACGCAACCTACTAAGTGACGCAACTGCTCACATACTCGCCATGAATATGGTATCATTCGTTCGCCTATTCGCCGAATCACTGGTATGGAGGTATGTGGCGGTGTGATATTTATATAAACTAGTACCAAACATCACACGAAGACGATCATTTTGGCGTGGTCGATAAAGTACTTGCGTACGGAACGGAAGGTACCAAGATCGAATCTCCCTTCCTTCATATTTAACATACTGAAATACGCCACATATGCTGTTTTTGCTGCAGCAACTCTCTCCTTGCTGAAAAATTGAGTTTTGCAGGCAAAGTTCGCTTCTCAGCAGGAACATGAAAAATAAGATTATGGCAACCTTAGAATTTGCTACCAAGGATACTACTAGATCCGCGACTCTTTATTGACCTTGACTACAAATTTGGCAGTGAAATACTGTATATAGCCTAGGAATCACCGAGAAAGCTCTAGGATCGATCCTTCTAGAAATTCCATGAGGCTATATAAAGGACCTTTGAAAAAAGGTCGTCAGTTTGGAGGAGGGTTTAGCAGTGTATGCTGACTGCGGTAAGAGACTTTCTGAATGTTGTAAAGCTTTTTTATAACAACTGTAAATAATCTATTTTAATATTTTTTGTGTGTATATGTCTTTGCCTTCGTGTAGTCATCTGTTCATCCGTGTCTATTTATAAATCTGTTATTATTCAAATAATTGAAGTCGTCAGCTGCTTTTCCCCCTCGTAAATTCGCAACTCTGTTCCAATTTTCAAATTTTAAATTACAGTATTATAACAGATTTGCTGCAATACTGTGTTTTTTAGTAAAAGTCAGCATGTTTTTCTCTTTCAAAATGTGTTCCGAGTTTATGTCAGGCTCGTTTGCTTTTGTCGAAGACATGTTTGATGGAAAAGAATAATAAACTAAATTAAAACGGGGAAAATAAATGCAGGTTGCTACTCAAATCAATTCGGAAAGTAATGACTAAGTCCTAATCCAGACTAGACGAATTTCGATTTGTTTCATCTACAATGAAATGAACGGCTATGATGTGTCTTGTTCGCGGCATTAACTCGTCTTTATTATTCCCCTCATTTAAGCTTTTCTCTTGAGAATAATTTGCGTATAAAAACTAAAACATTAAATTCTCCCCAGTTCCTAATATATTTACATAAACAACTCTGGGAAATAAGAATGGATTAGCTGCAAGAAGTACAATCGATTGAACGAAATAAAATCATGATGATGGTGCATTAGGCAATAGAATCGAGTCTCTTGCAACGTTGTATTTTCCCCTCTTTTGACTATCTCTAAAATTACATAGCAATTTTTTACTCGGACTCCTTTTATAAAGTGATGGAATGCTTTTATATTAACAGTAAAAGATGATGACGCGCTTTTATTTTCACACAAATCAGTATTTTTTCCACTTAATAATGTGATGTGACGTTGAACTGGTGTGATGTTAAAGTATCACTGTAATAAAAATGTATACATTTTCCCTGAAAAAACAAATACGTATTATAAAGATGGCAATTATTGAACACAGAATTGTCAATGGTAATTTTCTAATTGGGTAATGATTGATTTCAAATTTTCATAAATCCATTTTTATTATAAAATTACTTTTTAGTGCTAGTAAATGTTCATTGTAGAATTGTTTTGCGATATTAAATATTTTGAAAATTGATGTGGTATATATACACTTCAATATTTATGCATAATTTAGCAAATATGTGTAGAGGTCAATATAATAATCTTAAGCGCGTTTACGTACACACACACACATACGTACACATACTCATACCCACAAATTAAACCTTTTGAGCTATTATTTTAAGTTTAAAATATAAGTAATTTGTTTATTCTGTAATTTTTTTTATCTCTACTTACGTCTACAATGACGGATTCATTTTAACATATATACAAGGTCTGTTCAAAAAGCATCCGAACTTGAATTTTCCCGCGCGCAGTAGAAATTCTAAAGCGGCGCCACTAAGTACAAAGAGAGGTGACTGTTTTATTTTTATTTTGTCTAGAGATGACTGATTGACTTAAGCAGAGGTACTGCACCAAATTTTGTCAAAAACTTGATGATCCCCTTCGTGAAACATTTCGGAAGATTCAGTAAGTGTCTGGACACGATGCTATGAGAGTCACACAAATTATGGGGTGGTTTAACCGATTCAGAAGTGGCCGCGCACCTCGGTAGAGAGTGACCAACGTTCTGGAAGGCCATAAACTGCTCGAAATACAGCTGTAAAAAGAAAAGGTGCAACATCTGATAATGAAAGACTGGTGAACAATTTGAGATCGGTACAGGTTTTGCACATACAATTTTGTGTGATCATGCGCAGAACGGTTGCGACATTTTCCGACAAGAGAGAACTCCGTCTTGCAGTTGCACAGAATCTACTGCACTCTATCAACCTGAACCTGGCTCCTCGCGACTTCTGGCTGTTGGCGAAAATGAAAATGCCATTGAAAGGATCCCGTTATCAGAGTAGAGATGAGATAATGCAGAACGCGACGGCGGAGTAGAACACCATTCCAAAAGAAATCTATAAAAAAAATTTTCGGCAGTGGAAGGCTGAGCTAAGTGTGTGAAAAAGCAATCCCGCAAAGTAACTCGGATATTTTTCTGGCCAAAGGTTGGATGCTTTTTAAGGTATCCGACTACGTTCGGAACCGTGATTTTAAAAAAGTGCATAAATGGATATTTAGTATCACTTGGATATTGTGATATTTCGTGTCACTTAGATTTGAATATATGTATAAAATTGTTTTAAGAACATTTTGACAAAAAAAAAAAAATTATTTAAATACAAAACTTGGGCAAAAAATTAACTTAGAATAACCTTTTTTCAAAATATTCTCTTTTTTATAAAAAATGCTTCTAAAATAATAATATTTTGCTTATATAAAGTAAAGACTTCTCCAGAGAGTTTAAACTATTTTTTTTTTTTTTGAAAAATTTACATTATTTTCAGAGTTACAACCCATTGAAATAATTATCGGCGTTTTTTGCTTAAAATTTCTCCCCTCTGTTGTCGTAAAACATGGATAAACCCACTTCTAAGTTATATATTTCAAAAATGGTAGTTGAGCCTCTGTACAGAGAGGTCTGAGCTATATACAGGCAAAATATTATTATAATAGAAGCATTTTTCACAAAATGAGAATATTTTGAAAATGGGTCAATTCTATGTTCATTTTTTGTCAAAATAATGTACTTAAACAATTTTTTGTTGTAATACTATTCTTAAAACAATTTTATATACATTTTCTAATCTAAGTGACACTAAATATCATAAATATTATCCATTTATACGCTTTTGCAAAATCACGATTCCGAACGTAGTCGGATACCTTAAGCAGATCTTGTAGTTTCATAAAAATTATTTCAAAGCTGAAATATTAATAAGTTATTCCTAATTAATTACATTGACCTGACTTCATTTGTAAGTATTAATGATAACCGGTGGATGTGTGATCAATGTGCATTGGATATCACATTTACAGAAAAAACGTGGTTATTATTTTTTATAACCGGGTTTATTGCTTTAACCGTAACAAATTTAAGTTAAATGTGATTTCTTAAAACTAAATAAAAAACCCCAAATTTTTTCCCGTACGAATGCCTCATGTTATTTACAGGACTAATTTTTGATAAAATATGCTGAAATGCCATGTTTATTGCAGGGAATACAGTCTTCTTGTAGAGAAAAGCAAAAATGTCATCTCAAGATTTCATCCGATTTATTGAAGGAGGATCAGTGTCCTGGTGTTCAAAGATATTTAAATGTTGCTTTCAAATGTAGACCAAGTAAGTTTTTGAATTTGTTATTGATTTTTAGTCGTATAGCATATCATGCATTATATTATGGATTAATCTTTGTAGTAATTAACAAAAAAGTATATGCGCGCAAAGTTATGGAAAATGCCATATATTTGAGAGAAAAACGACTCACTCACTCGACACGAGATCTCCAGAACTATCAGGTTATAGACTTGAAATTTGTCAGGCATGTTTCTTTCGTTGAGTAGAAATCCGATAAGAAAACGCCTCTTAAGAGGAGGGGTACGGAAATGTGTCACCGTATTGAAACTATTAGACCTACAGATTTATGTTTGGCAAGCATGTTTCTTTCGGTGAATAGAGATCCGCTAAGAAAGGGTTCTTCGGAAATCGACTCCCAAGGGAGTATCGGGAGCGTTAGATGAAAAGAAATTCGCTTTTCTGAAACAGTAAACTTATTGACTTGAAACTCATGTTGTTTCCACAAGAAAAGGGTTTTGTGGAAATCGACTCTGAAGTATATTTTCTTTTTAGAAATTCCTGTCCTTTTTAAACCAAAAATCGAATGCTATAAGAATATTTTTGAATACATTCGAAAACTTTATGCTGGGACTTAAGATATTAATAGCTTAAAAATGATACAGTCACACAACATCATAAAATATCCAGAGAAGCGGGCGTGTATCAGTTTGTCCGTTTTTCAAGCTAAAACGCTTGTGTTTGTTTAAGGTATCCGACTACGTTCTTAACCATGATTTTGAAAAAGCGTATAGATGGATAATGTTTATGATATTTAGTGTCACTTAGATTAGAAAATGTACATAAAATTGTTTTAAGAATAGTATTACAATAAAAAATGATTTAAGTACAATATTTTGACAAAAAATGAACATAGAATGACCCATTTTCAAAATATTCTCTTTTCGTGAAAAATGCTTCTATTATAATATATTTCGCCTCTATATAGGTCAGACCTCTGTATATAGGCTCAACTAGAATTTTTGAAATATATACCTTAGAAGTGGGTTTGTCCATCTTTTACGACAACAGAGGGGAGAAATTTTCAGAAAAAAACGCCGATAATTATTTCAATTTTTTGTAACTCTGAAAATAATGTGAATTTTTCAAAATTCATAGTTGAGCCTCTGTACAGATGTCTGAGCTATATACAGGCAAAATATTATTATAATAGAAGCATTTTTCAGAAAAGGAGATTATTTTGAAAAAAGTTTATTCTAAGTTAATTTTTTGCCGAAATAT
>BMAV01003493.1:180262-203934 GCA_019973955.1 Trichonephila inaurata madagascariensis
TTAATCCTTCTGTTTTAAACAATTCCAACTTTCTCCTTTTATCAACAAATTTTTGAATCCATATTGAACTAGACTGGAAATCAATCTGAGTTAAATTTAAATTTTTTCAATTTACAATCAATAGAATAGGGACAAATTGAATTTATTAATCGAAGTCACATCGCGCGCGCGTGAAGTAAATAAGAAACTTGAGCGTTTCCGATAATTCTTTGAACCGAGAAAATCTCGCTGAAAACTGCGACCGTTCACTCACATTTCTCGTAAAACTTCATATTAAGTTTTGTTATTTTGAATTAAAATGCAAACCGTTTTGATCGGTGGAGTGCCCAAAATATTGTGTCGCGTGCCATCAATGACACGCGTGCCACTGGTTCGCTATCCCTGCTATATACCATCAATACTCATTCAGTCAAAAGGCCGGCGATCCGGTTTGTGCAAGTGTAAGTTACGCACATTTAATTGTTTCGGGTTATTGTTTGTACGACGAGTATTTGACAACGTATGCTATGTAATGTATAATTTTAAAGGCCACAGGCGGGGCCTACATTTATGTAGGGACCCAGGGCCTCAAGAAGTCTTAAGACGTCCCTGTTTACAGGTGTTCAGTGTGTGAACCCTTAGACAGGGGGCATACATCAATGCGATAGTCCAGTTCCTGCCTTACTCTAGTCAACATGGTACAATCACGGTTATTAACAACACGTGTTATCCTATCATGCAGTTCCGTCATATCATGCAATAAAAGGAGTAAGAATATCTGAAACGGATCTATCCGCAATCATTCAACTAATCCTCTTGGGAAATCTTTGGGCTATAAATTCACGTTATTCACAATCAACCCATCGGAAGAAGAACTTCCCACTTGAATGTGGTTGAAAATTATGAAGTCTTTAACCAATACACAGTGTGATGTAACCAATACACCAATACAGCTTCACAGTGTGCGTAAAAATTCAAATTATATTAAATCTTCATAATTTTGATAGCTCTCTTGTAGCTTCAGAGCGCAACGTTAATAAACAATTAATCAAACAAGTAAGCTACATAATTTTGAGCCACACAAACTGAGATGGTATTCCTTTCTTCCCATTCATACCACTCCAACGTGAAGACTTCCAGCCGCAAAAGATCTCATGTTGTGCAACCATTTCGCACTCTGTGACGGATCTATCCGCGATCCTTCAACTAATCCTCTTGGGAAATTTTTGGGCTGTCAGTTCGCTTTATTCACAACCAACCCTTCGGAAGAAGAAAAAATCGTGATATTCAAATTAACTTACTATATATAGTCGAAGTTTTCTAGCTTGAATAGAGAGTAGGAGAGGAGATATACTCGAATCATGTGAGAGTGCTACTGAAGGTATCATATTTAAATTATTGTGATTAAGAACTCCTTAGAAGGAAGTTTTAAAGTGACGATTGTTCATTGAGATTAAGTTGATATTAGATTAAATCGGATGATATGTTAAATCCTTTATTAAGGTAAGATTTAAGTTTGATAGTCTCCTAATCGTTCGTTTTTTCCCGTCGTTGTTCCACTTTCGTGGTTAGCATCGAGACATTCTCTTACTATTATTAATTGGATTTGTATCTTTTTATTGTGTGATAAATAAATAGATTGATTGAATCATGGCAAGTGTTTCTTCCCTACCTCCCACATATTTAGGTGCCCAAGAGAGAGGTGCCAACCTTTCACAAACTTGAGTTTCATATAAAAGGCCAAGTTGAAAACCAAAAACGTTGATACCACCATTTTGAGCTGGTGTGGTAGGAACTGGACTACCGCTTTGATGTATGCCGTGCGTCCAAAAGTTCGCTTATGGAACACCAGCAAAATGTGTAAATAAAACTTGATTTTTTTCTGTATTCTTTTACATGTTCTTTTTTACTGTATTTGTCTAACTTTTTTTTACTACAGCTCTCCGAAACCTTGGAAGGAATTATGAATAACCCTGTGTTTTGGATTTGATATGAAATAAAGATACAGTAAGTGAAGGTTTATTTCACACAATAATGCAACAAGGGGATGCTGGCGACGGATGACGTAATTTTGAACCTCGTCCAAGTGACAATGAGTGTAAAGGTCTTGCTTCTGCTCCTAAAAGATAGGGAGATATGGAAGACTAGCCATTTCAAAATCACTCGATTTATTCACAGTACTAACCACAACCCAAATTGAGATGCACCCGATTATTAAATATGAAGACAATTTACCCTTTATCTACCGACGGTACTTATAAGTACCACTCACTTTAAAATAACATAGAATAACCAATTTTACGAATATTCTGACAATACTTAGCAGGAATATTTTTTTGAAATCCACTCTTCCAAGATATATGGCAGCAAGGGTTCTATGATGAGTATTTTAGTGGGGAAGGTGAATAGTTTTATAGCAGAAATTGCGTTTTCAGCGAAATGCGAAGATTATCCTTTTTGTCCCGAAAAAATGGTTAATGTGAAACTTCAAGTGTCTTATTTTTTTTTTGTATGTTTATGAGGATCTTAGAAAACGATTTGTTTCTTTATTTTAAGTGAATAGTGTATACAATTAATTTTACAGTGGAATATCTTTAATTAATTAATTAGCTCTAACAGATAAAATTTTTTAAAGATGAGTGTTTTGTTTATGTATATACCTTGATTTTCAATATAGTGATCCAAAAAAAATGTATTGCATGAAAAAAACTGCGGTAAATCATAATGCGGTATATAAAGGGTTAACGAGGTACGTAAGATATGAGAAGACTTTAAATACTTAGACACTTACGTCAGTTCAATCACTCTGACTTCTTAGCTTCCTAATCTAGATTAAATCTTAAGTAAAAGATCGTCAACTTACATAATACAATTATCTATTACTAAATATTTGAGCCTCACTTCAAGTCTGATGAATCACTGCTCAGCTACCAGTACCCTATCTCTCTCCTTTCTAACCTGAAAGCTTAGACTTTATATATTAGACTTAATTTGCATGTTCACGTTTTCTTCTTCGGGAGGAAGTTTTATAATAAAATAATTTTTAAAGACCAAAATTCTCCAAGAGGACCATTAGTAAAAAGATCTAGGATAGAGCCGTCACAAGATGACCTGACACCTAAACAGCCATCCTACTTTCCTAACTTCCTCACCAAACCAACTTAAGATTGTGATTCATGACAGATTTTAAACGTACATCAGCCTCTCTTAACACGGAGGGGCCCTGATAGCGCTATGACTCGAACGTATGACCGACACACTGACCACGAATTTGGGACCATGATCACTAAGTCGTCACCACCGCATAATCTGACACAGATAACATAATTTCATCATGATTTTTCAACTTAATTCCATGAATCAACCTTCTTGTGAAAGATATTTCAGTATTACCGATTTATTCGAATCTAAGCCGCAATCGATTCTAAACCGCAACCAAAATTCTCGAGACGTTTTTATTAAAAAATATTGTCATCCATTGCAAGCCGTATCCCCTATTCTCTAAACATTTTTGAGAAAAAATAAGAAGGTGTTTAAATGGCTCATCGATATCCGATAATTAAGAAATTTTTTTTTAAAGTTTGAAATGAGAGAAATAATAAGAAGTTAATAATTAATTTATTTTATCAGTTTTAAAAATTGTCACACAAATGCTTACATGAACTCATAATTACTTTAGTCATAAGTATCCTGTTTCGAAAATGATTCGTCACTCCCAATGTCACTGCTGACTTCGGAATTCGTGCGGGCGTCTCCATTTTCAAAACGAAGTCGTCTTTCGTGTTATCTAGTGCATTCGTTATGCAACATATTTTAAGGTATCCGACTACGTTCGGAACCGTGTTTTTGCAAAAGCGTGTAAATGGATAATATTTATGATATTTAGTGTCACTTAGATTAGAATACATGCATAAAATTGTTTTAAGGACATTATGACAAAAAAAAAATTATTTAAATACAATATTTTGGCAAAAAATTAACTTAGAATAACCTTTTTTCAAAACGTTCTCCTTTTGTAAAAAATGCTTCTATTGTATTAATATTTTGCCTATATAGCTCAGACCTCTGTACAGAGGCTCAACTACGATTTTTGAAAAATTCAAAGTATTTTCAGAGTTACAACCATTTGAAATAATTATCGGCGTATTTTCTTAAAATTTCTCCCTTCTGTTTTCGTAAAACATGGATAAACCGACTTCCAAGTTATGCATTTCAAGAATTCTAGTTGAGCCTCTGTACAGAGGTCTGAGCTATATACAGGCAAAATATTAATAAATTAGAAGCATTTTTTACAAAAGGAGAAGATTTGGAAAAAAAGGTTATTCTAAGTTAATTTTTTGCCAAAATATTGTAATTAAATAATTTGTTTTCGTCATAATGTCCTGAAAACAATTTCATACATGTAGTCTAATCTAAACGACACTAAATATCATAAATATTATCCATTTACACGCGCTTTTGCAAGAAACACGGTTCCGAACGTAGTCGGATACCTTAAAAGAATTTCTTATAAAAAAATGTAAGAGAATTTCTAAATACTGCTGAAAACATTTATAAGCAAAAATCATATCATTTTGTTTACGCCATCGACGTATGTTTGTTTCATGCATGTCAAATTTTCAGTGGCTGCTGTTCTGTTTGCGTTTTTTCCTGCATATAAAATTGCCTTCCTTTTTATACTTTCGTCATAGTGAAACTCACCTCGATATTATTACCGATATCTTAGATGTTTAGGTGATTAAAAGAAATATTATACAATTTCTCTCTTTCCCTCTAATATGAGTATACAACGATATTTAGTGCAGATTGAATACTGGAGATAAACTGCGGAATGGGCTAAATCAAGTGATCCGCAACTCCCGGTCCGCGAACCGGTTCCGGTCCGTGGATCAAATGGTGCCAGGCCGCCTAAAGAACATTAAACTATTGCCATTTTATTTAAAGTGGTGCATTTCTCTCGGATTAGCGCAACTTTCCACGGAAATCACTTTTATTCATTTTTGGTGTAACTATATTTTATTCTGAAGGCATATTTAAATGTAACTACCGTAAAATCCTGCGTAAAACGCGCACTTTTAACACAAAAAATAAGATCGAAGTTCAAGGGTACACGTTATGCGCCGGGTATAAAAATGATAAAGCTTCAAAATAAAAAAAAATAAAAAAAATGAGAATAATAAAAATAGACATCTATATTGATCGAAATACCTTCTATTAAAAGAAATGACATTCTTTTTGAAATTAAAGGATTGTTGTTCTAAAAATATACTATTTTTTCAAAAACTTATGATAATACCTCGAATAAATGACATCAAAATATAAGAGAGTTGCACACATACATCTCAGGTTTCTTCGTAAAAAAGGGGGTGCGCGTTATACGGTGAATATACTTAAAAATTTTAAAAAAATGCAGCTTCGAAGAATAAGTGCGCGTTATACGCCGCACACACACACACACACATTTTACGGTAAATTAAAATTGTTAAATCAAAACAATCTAAAATATGAACAATCAACGTGTCCCACCCTCAGCGGGCCCCGGTAAAATTATGAAACGTTGACCGGTCCGCAGCGATCAAAAGGTTGCGGCGTCATAGATTCAAGTGGTCAGAGTGAACTGTTACATTATTCTTTTAAAAAGGGGTGTAAACTCAATTCCCCCTACCAAGAAATGTTTCGCCTTCGATTCTAAGCCGCACCCGATTTTCAGTAGCATTAACACTGGAAAAATATTGCGGCTTATATTGGAGTAAATACGGTATTTTGAAGTCATTTATTCGAGGTATTATTCCAAGCTTAAAGAAAAAAATAGCATATATATATACTTCTACAACTACAACCCTTTAAGTTCAAAATGTATGTCATTTCTTTTAAATAAACAGTATTTCGATATATGTAGGAGTTTAATTTTTTCTAGGA
This sequence comes from Trichonephila inaurata madagascariensis, assembly GCA_019973955.1. Taxonomy (NCBI): domain Eukaryota; kingdom Metazoa; phylum Arthropoda; class Arachnida; order Araneae; family Nephilidae; genus Trichonephila; species Trichonephila inaurata. Next base: position 186,161 of record BMAV01003493.1, read on the forward strand.
TCATCTATTTTTATTTTTAAAGCTTTTATTTTTATACCTGGCCTATAAAGCGCACCAGTAAATTTCGATCTATTTTTGTGAGTTAAAAGCGCGCGTTATACGCCAGGTTTTACAGTAATCGTAGAAGTTGAAAGGAATTCAGCAAATGATTAAATACTTCTGTTGAATCTTTTCACTCAATCTGTTTTTATTGGAATATTATCATGGTGTGCTTAAGATCAGGGTCGCTACATTTTGATTTTAGGCATCCTTTTTTCCGGTATTTATGAGGACATTCTTAAAATTAAAAGAGATATTGCATTAGTTTCTTATTAAAAGTCCAACCATTTCATCCTGTCTTACGTTTCATCATGTCTATTGTTAGGTCGTCTTTTGCATTTATTGCGCCACTTTGTTTACTGCCGAAGTTCGTGGAAATAATTATAACTGAAGCGAACTGCATCCTAAATTATCGAAGCAAGCTTGTTCGCTTTTAGTAGATGATAGACAAATATGAGAATAATAAAGTTTCGGCCATGATTAGCGGAAAGTGCGTTTCTATGTATCATTCACTAATGCTGATAAATCGAGTCTAAATATAGGTTTGTTTTGTTGTTAAGTGTTGCAATTTGAATATAGATTTCTTTATTCATAAATAATATATTCTAATCACTTTAAGTCCATATTTATTTTTATTCTTCGTATACTAAAAGCCAAAAATACGCCCTACGATAAGTAAAAGAACTAGGTGGATCTGTTCAAACCTGAATATATATATTTGTTAAAAATTAAGCATTCTGCGCTGTTACTGTTAGCTTAAAAAATAGCTCTCATTTCATTCGTTTACCCTCAGAGCATGTTATTTTAACACCTTAGTACTTCTCAAACTTTCAATATTTCCGACCCAATATTCTCAATCACATTGTTTACTTCGCCCCTCCCCCTCCATACAATAACAATGTATAGAATTCAATAATTCTATACTTAAAAGCTAAATCTACAATACGACTTTAACCTCTCGAGGGCCACCAGCGTATATAAATGTCTCGCTCAAACAAAGCATTAATTGCCCCGGACGTATATATACGTCTTTTCGCGAAGTACGATCTTTTCTGTGCCCTGCTATCCATAAAATTATTCCAAAGGCTGCGAAATATAATAAAAGAACCTTGACAGTGTTTTCTAACAATTTACTTAGTCCAAAGGTTTTGTTTTTGTGTGCCCCCCCCCCCAAAAAAAAACTTTAAATACGCACGTCTACTTGAAAAAAGGTGGCATTGGGGAGCAAATCGCGTAGCTTTCGGCAGTTTTTTTTTTTTTTAAGGGATTAATTATAAACCCTACAAATTATCAAGATAAGTGCTATATATATAATTTTTATTTATAATTTTATAAATGATAAGCTCATGCGGTCACTGGTAATTATTAAATTTGTGTTCTTAACTTAGTATTGTTAAATTAACTATAAAATACATTGTGCAATACTGTTACATTTATAAGTGTATTATATAAGTGTAAATATGAGTTTAATTTTATGTCAGAATGTATTTTGTTTGTTTCCTTTCAGTACATTAATAATTTCTTAAATAATCTTTTGTTTTCGACTTTTAATATTCTTTCGCCCCCCTCATAAAGTTATCACGCCTCCTTCTGCCGGGCGCGCCCCTCAGTTTGAGAAACGATGCCTTATCAAACTACAATAGAAAATTAATAAAAATTATAAAAAAATTGTAAAAAAATGTCACAAAATGAAATCAAGGTAATGATTAATGAACAACTAAAACGAGAAAATAAAATAAATAAAATAAGTTTTGTACAATTTGCAACAATAAAAAATAAACCATATACATCGAAATTCTTGTCATATCATTACAATGTATTACATAAAATTACATCTTTATTTTCCATTGTCTTCTTTTATCATGCAATATGAATAAAATGAAATTTGGTTATTCTTCCATTTAACGAGCAGTAACGCGATAAGCAAACAAATCTGTGCATCCGTCGCTTTTGTGAAGAGTCAGTGCAATTGCTGATATTGTAACCTTTTATTCTACACCACTGGTCTTCAAACAGTGTTCCTCGCAACCCTGCGGTTCCACAAGGCATACCCAAGTGTTCCAGGAGTCACTTTAAGGTATCCGACTATGTTCGGAACCGTGATTTTAAAAAAAGCACATAAATGGATAACATTTATGATATTTAGTGTCACTTAGATTAGAATACATGTATAAAATTGTTTTAAGGAGATATTTTGACAAAAAAAATTATTTAAATACAATATTTCGGCAAAAAACTAACTTAGAATAACCTTTCTTCAAAATGTTCTCCTTTTGTGAAAAATGCTTCTATTATAATAATATTTTGCCTGTATATAGCTTAGACCTCTGTACAGAGGCTCAACTAGAATTTTTGAAGTAAATACCTTAGAAGTGGGTTTATCCATGTTTTACGACAACAGAAGGGAGCAATTTTTAAAAAAAAACCCGCCAATAATGATTTAAATTGGTGGTACATCTGAAAATAATGTGAATTTTTCAAAACTTCTAGTTGAGCCTCTGTAGAGAGGTCTGAGTGATGTACAGGCAAAATATTATTATAATAGAAGCATTTTTCACAAAAGGAGAACATTTTGAAAAAAGGTTATTAAGTTAATTTTTAGCCGAAATATTGTATTTAAATATTTTTTTTGTCAAAATGTGTGTCCTTAAAACAATTCTATACATATATTCTAATCTAAGTGACACTAAATATCATGAAAATTATCCATTTATGCGCCTTTTTTAAAAATGGTTCCGATCGTAGTCGGATACCTTAAATTAGTAAATAAATAAAACAGTTGTTAAAATAAATAAATATAAATATCCCGTACAACACCTTTTCGATACAGCACGATACGAATTAAACGTGTTATACAAGGGACACCTGTATACTTGTTAGAACCATGCAAATTTAGAGGGTTATTTGGATACTTTTCTGTTTGAGACAATGTATTCCTATAGTTCCATTTCGATTTCATGAATTAAAAAATAGCCAGAAATATCTTCGGGGTGTTTCTTAGTTAAGTTTAAAAACAAAGATTCAAACTTTTGAATTTTTAGAGATCCCATATTCACTAATATATATTTAATTCTATTTTAATGTACTATAAATGAATTATTTCCCGTTAATCAATTCAATGTATTAAGTATATTGATGAGAAATAGTTAATAATAATAACAAAAAAAAATTTTATTTGTAAAAGTTAATAAATGGTTATTAAAATTTTATTCTGTTATTAAGTATATGTTATTAACTGTTTCGAAAAGTTTTGGATAAAGAGCAATTTTTGCATTTCTAGCTATCAAAAACGCAATTATATTGTCTAGCAAAAGCATTTCTTTTATTTAATGAAAAATTTCGTGAATAAAATATCAAATTAGCAAACCAGATACAAAGACTGGAATAATAAAATGGATTATATCCTTGCATTAAGACAATAAGAACAAATCTTTTCATCTTTTAATTGATGTGACAAATGAAGAAAATAATAACTCCAAATTTAACTGGCATATTATTTTTATTAAAAAACTTTATAACTGTGCATTTTTACTAATCTTTTTGGGCAAAAATGAAATGTTTTCTTACTGTTTTAATGAGTATGGTACATTAGCTTAAAATTTTATACATAATTAATATAAAAATTACTTTCTTTGACATCTGTATTTATGTTTCCGCCATGTTAATTCATTCTTTATTCTTTTTTTTATCTTTATAACTTTAATATCATGTTAAGAGTAGGAGGAGAAGAGAACTTGAATGGATTGATCTTATCTTTTCCCTTTTTTTTTTGGTCATAGTTTTATTTTTGAAAAATAGCAGATTGGCCGACGTTTTTTCTTTCCTTCTTCCCAAATCTAGGTTTTTCTTACTTATTTATGAATTTTTCATTTACTTTTTGTATGAATGACAATGAATTTTTAATCTGCAACGCCAAAGCTTTTGCCGACAAACCTAGCAATTTTGAACTGCAGTAGAATTTTCGTTAAATTCATATTCGAATTTCATGACTCAGGAAGTTAGCTTTTCCATCCATAACAATTATAGCCAATTTTTCTTTTTAAATAAAATTACTTTATTTAAAAAAAACCCAAGATTAAATGTGTAGTTCCAATTAAGCAATAAATTCAAAAATAAAATGGAAAACATGTTTGTAATACTTTAATGAAGGAAGTATTCGAAGTATTTGCCTTTTAACCTCTTAAATACCTCAAAAATGTAACCGAACAGCACCAAAGGATTTCTGAAGCAGTGGAAGAAATAAATTTAGCTAATTAGTCCTAACTCAAAAAACGATCATTTGAAGAAACGTAGAGCCTGCATTCATGTAGAAGGCAAATACTTCAAACATTCAATTCATTAAAATATTGAAAAAAATGTTTTCATTTTACTTTAAAATTTATTCGTTAATTTGAGTTATACATTTAAAATTTGGTTTTTGAAATAAAGTCATTTTGTAAAAAAAAAAAAAAAAAAAAAAACTGGCAATAATTGTTATATATAGTAAATTAGCAAGGTTTGTATGATTTTTGAATTTCAAAATGGGCCCTCTTTTGAAATATTTTGGAGAGTCAAGATGAAGGTATCCGACTACGTTCGGAACCGTGATTTCGTATAAATGGATAATATTTATGATATTTAGTGTCACTTGGCTTAGAAAATGTATATAAAATTGTCTTAGGAATAGTATTACAATAAAAAATTATTTAAGTACTACATTTTGACAAAAAATGAATATAGAATGACCCATTTTCAAAATATTCTCCTTTTGTGAAAAATGCTTCTATTATAATAATATTTTGCCTGTATATAGCTCAGATCTCTGTACAGAGGCTCAACTAGGATTTTTGAAATATATAACTTAGAAGTGGGTTTATCCATGTTTTACGACAACAGAGGGGAGAAATTTAAAAAAAAAATGCCGATAATTATTTCAATTGGTGGTAACTCTGAAAATAATGTGAATTTTTCAAAACTCATAGTTGAGCCTCTGTACAGTGGTCAAAGCTATGTACAGGCAAAATATTATTATAATAGAACCATTTTTCACAAAAGGAAAACATTTTGAAAAAAGGTTATTCTAAGTTAATTTTTTGCCGAAATATTGTATTTAAATAATTTTTTTTTTGTCAAAATGTCCTTAAAACAATGTTATACGTGTATTCTAATCTAAGTGATACTAAATATCATAAATGTTATCCATTTATGCTCCTTTTTAAAATCGCGGTTCCGAACGTAGTCGGATATCTTAAATGTCAAAGTTAGGTCATTTTCTGAAAACGCGTCTTAACATGCAAATTGTTTTGACCGATTTGTGCACGGCTAGACAAGAGGATACGTTAGTGTAAAAACCACTGAAAAATTATGAAATTTCGATCAATGATGTGATATTGGGTGTCAATTTTCCACATTTTCAAAAATATGCTAGTAATCACTATATGCTAGTATAATTGTGATCTTTTGTGCTATTTTATTTTGATCATTAAAAATATATAATTTCAGCTGTTGTAGCTTTGAGGCAAATTTCTCTCAGTAGATTTTATAAAAATTTTATTCTAAATCTCAAAAAAAAAAAAAAATAATAATAATAGCTTTCACGACAGCTAGAGAAAAAGAATATTAAATAAAATATTAAAATATGTGTCAAGACGAAATCGAGAAAATTCTCGAAAGTTTCTAAAAAAAAAGAGCAAAACAAACTCTTTTATGACGATTCGAATATTCGTATTTTAATACCTTAGCGTTCACTGACGTCTTAAATTCAATCAAGCAAAAATAACTCTTCGATTCAACAATGAAACTGAAGTTCCATTTTAAATTTATGTCGGAGACGAAAGACTAAAAATTCTCTTTTTACGTGGATATATTTCTAATCTAGGGTTGCAAAACACTGATCTTGGTTGCTGAAATACCCCTGAAATTTGGCTAACTGGAGAAAATAATTACTAAAGCATTGCAACGCTGAAATGGGCTTTTCTAAGAATTATTTCATCATTGTTTTAAGCAATATGCAGGCTTAATAAGCAAAAGACATCTTTTTTTAGAGTAGTCTTTTCCATAATTACAAAATGAATGAATTAAATTAATAAAATCACCTCTGTATTCAAAACAATGCTTTGTACTGTGGAATGTAAAGTTCAGTAAGATTAACAAAAGATATTTGAGATGAATTGGAGTTGCTTTTCTTTTTCTTCGGTTTTTAACACATCAAGCAACATACGGCCGTTCAATTTCGAATAAAAATTTAAGCTTTTGCAAAGTTTTTAATAATTTAAACAAAAAATATAAGAAAAATAACCATTGATTATCTAACATATCAACGCATTATTTTAATTTATATGTTAGTAAAAATCTTAAAACTCACCGTACATCAATGTAAGTTAATTCCACTTTTAAAACAATTCAAGGGCTTCCATTTCTGTTAAATAGTCCTGAAAATATTTAAAGCATTTTCTTTGTATTTTGGTGTACTTTGAAGTGAAAAAAAGTGTCAAGAAAATTCGATATTTTTATAAGATGCAGTCTGTATTTTAATATAAAAAATACAAACATAAGAAAACGATATTAACTCTATAGATTCAATTCAATGCTTATGTATAATAATGTATGCAATGGTTGTAAACATTCTTCATTAAAATTTTTAAATGCTTAAGGTATCCGAGACTAAGTTCGGAACCGTGATTTTAAAAAAGCGTATAAATGGATAATTTTCATGATATTTAGTGTCACTTAGATTAGACTAAATGACAAATGACATTTTGACAAAAAAAAATATTTAAATACACTATTTTGGCAAAAAATAAACTTAGAATAATATTTTTTCAAAATGTTCTCCTTTTGTGAAAAATGCTTCTATTATAATACTATTTTGCCTGTATATAACTCAGGCATTTTTACAGAGGCTCAACTATGATTTTTAAAAAATTCACATTATTTTCAGTGTTACAACCCATTGAAATAATTATCGGCGTTTTTTTCTTAAAATTGCTCCCCTTTGTTGTCGTAAAATATGGATAAACCCACTTCTAAGTTATATATTTCAAAAATTCTAGTTGAGCCTCTGTAGAGAGGTCTGAGCTATATACAGGCAAAATATTATTATAATAGAAGCATTTTTCACAAAAGGAGAACATTTTGAAAAAAAATTATTCTAATATAATTTTTTGCCAAAATATTGTATTTAAATGATTTTTTTTGTCAAAATGTCCTTAAAATAATTGTATATATGTATTCTAATCTAAGTGACACTAAATATCATGAAATATTTCCTTTATGCGCTTTTGCAAAATCACGGTTCCGAACTTATTCGGATACCTTAACTGTTTTAAATTTGAAAAGAGACACAAAGGCTTAAATTCTTGTTCACTAAAAATGTTTTCTAATAACGACAAGGAGTCTTAATTTGATTTTAAGTTGAAAAATGTTCCCTACTTATTAATTACTTACTTATTTTGATACTCTGTATTCTGACCTTTTTTTTATATTAACTTTCTAAAATTACGAAACTTTACAGGAAAGAGGACAATACATTTTAAATAATTTCTGTATTTTATCAACAAATATTCACAAACTTTGGTCAAAATATACTTCTGTAGAGTGGAACTACAAATTTTTTGGAAATCTTTGGAAGATACCTATGTTTATTTCTCTGTGACCTTGCGTGGAGATAAGTGTCGTAGTGGTATATAACTTAAGCCCAAGATTTCTATTCAGTTTTATCTTACAATTTTTTCCCTCATATTATGCTTGAAAGAGCTTTATAAGCAAAATATTCATACTAAGAGTTGAAAAAGTTTATTTTTTATCAGGTTTGATAAATTTGTTTTGAGTGAAGAAAACCTAATTTTGCATCATACATAGCTTTCAATGCTTTAACGCTATATTCGTCTCTACTTTCTTAGGTCTCTTCTATTTCAGTATATACGTTACAGTTAAAGTACGAAATCCGTCATTTTACGGAATAATTACGAATTTTATGAAATAACTGGACAAGTCAGTTAAAGTACATAAAAATTTTGAAGTCTAAGATTTAACTAGATATTCTACAGAATATAGATTACTTGATCATTAAGCTATCCGACTACATTCGGAACCGTGATTTTGCAAAAGAGCATAAATGAATAATTTTCATGATATTTAGTGCCACTTAGATTAGAATCCATGTATAAAATAGTTTTAAGGGCATTTTGACTAAAAATTATTTAAATACAATATTTTGGCAAAAAATTAACTTAGAATAATATTTTTCAAAATGTTCTCCTTTTGTGAAAAATGATTCTATTATAATAATATTTTGCCTGTATATAGCTCAGACCTCTCTACAGAGACTCAACTAGAATTTTGGAAATATATCACTTAGAAGTGGGGTTATCCATGTTTTACGACAACGGAGGGGAGCAATTTTAAGAAAAAAACGCCAATAATTATTTCAATGGGTGGTAACTCTGAAAATAATGTGAATTTTTCAAAAATTCTAGTTGAACCTCTGTACAGAGATCTGAGCTATATACAGCCAAAATATTATTATAATAGAAGCATTTTTCACAAAAGGAGAACATTTTAAAAAAGTATATTCTAAGTTAATTTTTTGCCAAATATTGTATTTATAAATAATTTTTTTGTCAAAATGTCCTTAAAACTATTTTATACATGTATCCTAATCTGAGTGACACTAAATATCATGAGAATTATCCATTTATGCGCTTTTTTAAAATCACGGTTCCGAACGTAGTCGGATACCTTAAAGTATAAAATATAGCACTCGAAAGTTCTTTGACCCAATTGTAGCGGTTTTTAATCAGTGTTGAACCACTTATAGCTAGTTAAAAAATATTGCTTAAATATCATAAAATTAGCATATTTGTGAAGGTTTACGGTGGATTTTATGATATGCACAAATCCACCACATAACATTAGGTCCACAAAGTCAGCTTGTTAGCGGTGCAGCTGTGAAGAATATGTGCATTACACACACAGGATACATTTTAATACACACATAGGCCAATATTACTACTATTACCATAGACTACACTTTAAAATTATTTATGACCAATCAAACAAATTTTTTGTATGCAATGTGGTTTGCATCTAATACCAAACAGTTAAACTCTAATGTGAGAATATGGATCATTTGAATTGACATGGCATTAGTGGGAGTTATGAGCAATGTAGGAGTGGTGATTGTTGTAGGAAATATATGAAAAATCGTTCAGAAATTGTGAATTGAAGTATTGATAGGATACTCTTGGGTGAGTGTTTGATGATTTACGCTGTTCATTTGTGAATATTCTGGGTTCTTATTTTGAACTTTCAGATTTAGGTATTTTTTTATTCCTATACGACTATTTTAAAGATGTGTGCATCATCTTTGGTGATTTGGCACATATTATGCCCTTAATTGTTTTAGAATTTTAACATTTTAATGTTGTAATATCTTTCAGAATGCGATGGTGAAGTTTAATTTTTTAAGTATTAAATTTTTAAATTTTAAATTTCTGAGAATTAGATATTTCCCGATTAACTTACCAAGTTGAAATAGGGGAAAGGTTGGCACCATCAAACTAGTTTAACACCATTTATCGGTCCTAAGTCCGAGGTTGCACTTTGATATTTTATAAATTTTTATTTTATGAATTTTTAATTTTGTCTGAAAACGTTGGAATTTTATTTTCTATATTCGCCATTGATATTTTGAATTGAAATGAAATTTGTTATTATAAAATTCATATAATTTCAATTTTTTAATTGATTGTGAAATTGTGATTGATGCCGGGAAGAAAAACAGTTGCTTCAGAAAAACATTGCGTGTAAACTTTTTCAAACAAAAATATAGGAGAATAATAATTAAAATTTTTTATGAAATACCTTTATCTTACTTTTTATTATTTATTAGAGCAAGGATTGCTGTGATTACACTTGGAATTGTGGCTCAAAACTGATTAAAGTAGCTAGAACCAATTCCAAGAACACACTTTCAAGTACTGTGTTTCATACTTTAACGATCAAATAATCGTTGTTCTATAGAATACCTACTTAAACCGTAGAGTTCAATAATTTTATGCCTATTCATTTCATTAAATACCTAATTTTTGAAAGAAATAATGGATTTTACACTTTAACAGTAACATATATAAACAATAGCAACGCACATAGGCAATCAAAATGCACTTGATTTAAAATTACACGTACAATAAAAATATTTTTTTAAAAAAAATTTGAAAAACTTTTTGAAGCATCTTAATATTTAACCATTTTTATCAAATAAACAAAGTTGAAATTTTACCTAACTGTACAAGTAGAACAAGTATAATTCTAATGTCAGTTTTGAATTCAATAGAGAATACGTGATTGTATTTGTCATGTGACCGTCACGAAGTTAGTGCATTGAAATTCTATTCAAACCTAAGAATTGTCGTGTGGAATTCTGACATTCCTATTGAAAAAGAATGGGCGTAATCCAGAGAATACCTTTATGTAGCAAGCTTCATGATTATATAAGATGATTTACGATCTTCAAAATATTTGAATCGAATGGCAAATATGGGTTCAAAGATTTCATCGAAGAAGATCGTGTGGAGTAACAGATGTTTATAAAAAGCAGATTTAATAAATATGTATTTATAAATAGATATTTTTCTTCTCAAAGGGGAAACAAATTTCATAAATATTTTTTTAAAAAGTATCTACTATCTGTATTGTTTTTATGATTATATAGTAATAATACAATCAAGTATGATCGCAGAATGAAATATAAAGCAAATCTGAATTTCCTATTCTTAATTTACTACAGAATTAATTAATCCTAAAACAGTGAAAAATGGAAACACAAGGTCCTATTGCCAGGTTCATAGATCCAAAATTCCACAGTGTAAGTAGTACAGTTAAATTTAATGATTTGCAGACGATTTTTTGAAGGAAACAATATAGACCAATATATTACGATTTACAATTTTTTACTATACAACCGATTTTTTACTAAACGTTCGAAAAACAGACGCACACACAAAAAATTGCAAAAAAAAAAAAAAAAATCAAAAAAAAATATACAATTTTGGTTGAAAAAAGTGAGATAAGTAAATATATTTTACACTCGCTTGTGGCATTTAGAGTGACATTTTTATCCATACAAACAATGACTTGTTAAATAAGTTACTTTTTAAAAATATAATGGATTCTCTCAAAGCTCTAATAAGGCATTACGTGGAACTTTGAACTCTTATTATGTCCTATATTATTATAACTTATTTTATGTCTTATTATTTCCTATAATATTTGATAATTCGAATTAAAAGTTAAGTAAATCAGATCAAATCACAAAGTTAATATTTAACAAATATCAAATTATAAGTGCAAGAAAACCAAAAGTATTGACGTACATCAACCATCAAAAACAAAGCTGAAGATATCCATATTTTGAGAGATGATATTTTAAAATTATCTCATGGAAAAGTATAATTTAACATAGAATTGTTTGCTACGAATTAAATTTTCCAGATATTTTCACTTGATAGAGATAAAATTGACCGAAATTTCAAGAAATATGTAGTAGAATATTAATGTTATTCTTCAAAAATGTTGTCGTTGTACATTACATTAATGGTAAACTTTGCCAAAATATGAATATGATCTATAAATGAATATGAATATGATCTATAAAATATGATCTATAAATAAAGATTGTTATGTAATAATTAAAAATTTGAACTTCAAGGTTTAATTTAGATTCGTCGTCTTATGTCCTCTATTTGGTAAAGTGTGCAATAATTACGCATTTGGATTTTATCTCATCTTACTGGAACATTATTGCGAGCTTGGGAATTGTGATTATTGTTACCTTAATTTCTGATATTTTTTAATTCCTACTATTATATAACTCACACTCTCTATTTATTTATTTACTTATTTATTTATCTTGGTGGAATTTTCAATCGTTCATAAAATACATTTTTTAAAGCGCTCAATTGAGCTGAAATTTTATATACATGATTATTTTGGAGGACAATACAGTAATTTAATCATAATTAATAAATAATTTATTAAAACTAATTATTCAAAACTACAAATTCAGCCACGTTGGCATCATTTTTGGCGACTTAGCGACTTTTTTGGCGACTTGTGACAAAACTTGAAAAGGTTTTTTTTTTCTCACGTTTTAAAGCATTCAGTTGATTTGAAGTTTTATATACACGATTGTTTTGGATAAAAATGCGATACTTTAACGCTAATTAATAAAAATCAGCAACCACTTAATGTTGTGATTCTGTCCTATGTATATACATATGAATATTAATTGTAACTATTTAATAAAAAGTAACTATAAAATAAAATTTTTTCTTTGTTGATCTAAGTAGGAATTGATTTAATTTTTTTTTTATATTACTTGTTTTATTGAAAACAATTGAAAATTCTCGTGCACCACAAAGTATCACACGTGGCTCACAGAAGTAATTAATCCTACATTTACAAGGGAAAGAAGAGGGGAAAAAATCACTTTTGTGAGGTTATGACGGATTACAAATATTTACAACTAATTCGACAAAAATTCACAGAACTTTTTAAAAGCACTTCTGGTGGAAATAAGTCGGTAAAAATTCGGAGGTCAATTTATATTAAGTGTCTTGAAAGCCAGTCTTAGGATCTTTCTTTTTCTGACAAAGTTGGAACTCAAAAAAGAGCACATGTTCTACATTTTCTCGCCACCAATATTACAATCACAGGAAGATGACGGAACTAAATTAAATTTTTGTTCAAGTAGCTTTTAAAGTTTCCATGACCAGTGAGAAATCGGGTTATTTTGTAATTAGTATAAAAGTGATGGCATGACACTCTCTTATTAATGGTTGGAATTTTGTTTGTTTGTTTTGTTAAGCTCCCTTTTTTTTAAATGAGTTATTCTTGGTTCCAAGAGTTTACCATTCTTTCTTTGGCAATTTTCTTGTAAAATGACTTAGGAATATTGACGGTAATATTGATTTAGCACTTGGTGGCAGCTTTTGTAAGCCAATGGGCCAGCTCATTTTCAAGAACGTCCGTGTGTCCGCGAAAAAATGCAAAAGTTTTCGAGATGTTGTTATCTTTTAGGATTTTAAGTCGCTTTTGGATCTCGACGATTATGTTGTTGGACGAAGAAATACTCCTCAGAGAATCCAAGGAGTAAAGAGAATTAGTGCAAATCAAATAGTCTGAAATGACACCATTTTGTTTAGTGATCCATTTAATGTCGAAGTTTAAACATAAGAGTTCAGCTACAAAAACTTTGCATTCATCCCGATTTCTAAATTGAAAGTTCTCGGATTCAATACTCCTGAGCATTATTATTTTGCCAATATATTTTCAGAAAAGAATTCAAATTTATTTGTAGGTTCTTTTTTGTTGTCTTTTTATTTTTTTCTTTAAGTTGTAAGAAAACTCCTTTATCTATTTATAAATATGAATTTTTTCAGGAATTTGAAAACATATTTTTCACATATCTTCCCAGTTGTCTACTTCCAAAATTTTCTACGATAAGAAATCGTATTTAAATAGGAAAGTACAATCTTTTATTTGTAAACTTATTCATATTTTCATCAAAATCCAATTTAATTTAGCTTTAAAGAAGCATTTTAAGATTTTTCTTAAAATTCCTTTAGGACATTTTATTCATTTTTTTAACAATCTTTAAATTATTGAACTGATTCTGAAAAGAAACTGCTGAAACCTTATGCCATTTCAGAAACCTTTAGACTTTTACATCCTATGGGCTAAATTCATGTGACATCATAGTCACATGATAACTACAATCACATATTTCCAGCCAATCAGTTCATAAATTCATATGACGTCATAGTCACATGATAACTACAATCACTTGTTTCCAGCCAATCAGTTCATAAATTCATATGACGTCATAGTCACATGATAACTATAATAACTTGTTTCCAGGCAATCAGTTCATAAATTCATGCGAAATCATAGTCACACAATAAATGCAAGCCCATGTTTTAGGCCAATCTTTTTAAATGTTTCGTTGTTGCCAACTTTTGCTTCTTGCACAGAAACTTTCTTTTAAAAAGTACATATAAATCAACAATAATAACTCAAATAAGAAACAAAAAATTTGGTTTAAAAGTACTCGTTTAATATAAGTATTTTTTTAAATCTTAAATATTTTTCACGAATTTTTATCTTCTTAATACTCGAACATTTTTAGGTAATTATAAAATTTGAAATATTGTCTAAATTTTAAACAAATATAACAGCAAGTATAAAGTTAATGCCTATTTTGAGTTTAGTGAAGAACACATGACTGACTTCATCATATGACAGTCATGAATCATCCTCATTGAAGCATAAAATTAATGACATTGATTGCTATTTGATTCCTTTTATTAATTAACTATACCCTAGCTCTTTACAACAGGCTTCTGTACAAACTTTCACACGACAGTTCTCGCTCATAAAAGCATATACAGTCGGACCTCTATATAACGAAGCCGCTAAATCACGGAAAAAATTTCGTTATATGGAAAATTCGTTATACAGAGGTTCATCTTTTAATTATAAACCACATAAAACAAATTTTAAATTCATAAACACTATACATTAAAAAAAGTACTTACTCACACCTTTTTTCAAATTAATATCTATTTATTTTATGTATCTTATCCATCAAAAAAGAAAGAAGGAAAGAAAAACTGCAAGGAAAACAAGAAAAAAGAATGTCGGAGAATTCACAGTACCTTCAATATTAAGAAAATAATTATATACCAAAATTAATGAATTTTGAGGACATTTTATAATTTAGAACATACAAGTATTATTAAACACACATTATTTTATAATTAAAATACGGGCAACTCCACTGAAGGTAAAAGAGGATATTGAAGATGCTTCTAGTGAACTGAGCAATTAGGGTTAAAGGTTGCACTTCTTGGATGAAACATCCAGAACTGTATTGCTCTCGGCGAGTTAGGATCTAATAAAACCAGTTCAAGATTTATGACCAGCATAAAATGTGTTAAAGGTAGAATAACTTGAAATATTCAGAAATACTTTAAAAATAGGGAGAACTAAAATAGAATCACAAAAGAAAACGTTCGTTATATAGAAAAAATGCACTTCGCTATTATAGATCCATACTAGGGGGTTATTAAGAATACGAATTGCGTGGGTGGCTATTTTAAAGTTCGAGTCTTGATTCCTAACAACGATATGTCTTGTGGAATAATAGAAGTAAATAATTGTAAAGAGGAGCAGGGTTTGGAATGGTATAAAAGCTAGGAAAAGGAAAAAACCAGCTGAAGTGCCATCCTCGTCATTTGATAAAATTAAGAAATCCGCAGCCAGTGGTCCTATAAACCTATAATTAGCCAGATAACAAAAATGTATAGAAACTCAAATTCAGTGGCGCAACAATCCATGAGGAAACAGGGTCTTCTGTGCTCATCCCAGTATACGTGACCATTGAGGTGCATGAGCAGATGTCCCGATCAGGTGGTTAGTCTAAGGCAAGATCCCCAGTGTTTGAGTCCCCAAGCAAGCTTGTACTCATTTATCGACCCACTGCAGTAGGGATGAAAGGCTGAGTTGACCTTGCCCAGCCCGAGAATTGAACCCGGACATGTGGTGTGGAAGCGCGATACGCTACCAATGGGCCTTTCTTTCTTTATATATATATATATATATATATAGTCGACTCTCGATAATACAAAGTTGAAGGGACGAATGAAAAACTTCGAATTATCAAGAGGGTACATGAAACGAGACATTTCTTTCTAACACATTTAAATTTTAAACTATGTAATAAAACAATTGCACTAAGTTACAAGTTCTTAAACTTATTTTAAAGAACTTTTAAAAAGTGCATATTTTACATTATAAATTTTACACAGAAGTTAAAAGTCCTGTGTTAAAAGAATACATTTATGTATTAAAAATAATTATTAAAAGAATACATACTTTACATAATAAATTTTTAGACGAAAAATCTGTTTTTTTTTTTTATAGCATAAAATCCAACTTTGTCAACAGAATTTTCCCGATTAAATGAAACTTGAAAACGTCCGCATAAACATGATTTTGAAGGGAAAAGTTGCGTAGTTTGTTTAGTGACACTTTAGTTGCTACAGGGCTCAACATGATAGTGAGTGTTTGAATTGTCGAGAGTTTTATTAGATCACTTCGAATTATCATGTATTGTAGTCTGGCCAGCCCCAGGTTTTACTTCAAAATATTGAGTGTAGCAAAACGTATTGTTTTAGTTCGAAATATCAAGAGTTCTTCTAGTGGCTGAGCATATACTTCGAATTAGCGAGAGGTTCGTACTATCGAATTATCGAAGGTTTAAATTGCCGAGAGTCGACTGTATATATATATATATATATACATACATACATACAGTGTGTGTGCATGTGTGTGTGACTGAATTCTGAAATTCACAGAGCCATGAGCTATATGAATCCAGAATTCAAATTATTAACTTTCATAAAGTAGTATAAACTTCGAACTAATGCCTAAAATATAATATAACTATATTATAATTATATATATTACATTTTTAATGTATTATATAATATATAATAATTATATAATATAATGTAACATCATTCAGTTATAATACAATATACTAAATTACTATAATTTTAATTTAATTATAAATAATAAAAAAGAAATAAGTAAGACGATGAAAGACAAAGCAGAATAGTAATACTATTGTAAACTCTTTTAGGACTAAGGTCAACGTATTATATATTATACACACATTATATACATATATATATATATATATGAGTTTCATATCCTCTTTTAAAAATATTAAATAAATTAAAATTTTCGAATATGCTTGAAGTAATAATTTTTTCAACTATAATGAATATTTGAAAGAACTGCAGTTTGAATACATTACAAGCTTGTATAGTATACACAATTGCATTTATAAATTTTTTTAAAGAATTGAATATATTGTTATTAAAAATAACAATTTATGCATTCATATTTTTACGCTATGAATAATTGAAATTAATTTTCCTTAATAAATACTATATACAGAAATACTTTTAATTTTTTTAAAAATCCAACATATATGATATGTTAAAGTCATTTAATTAGAATTCGAAGGATTTAAAATTAATTTTATATTAATTTAATACTAACAAAAAAGGTATTGTTTTTATATTATTATTTTAATAATGTATATTTTTTATAAGCTTCAATACAATAATAAAAATCATTGTATTCTAAGCGACATTTTGAGTTAGCAAAACAGCGAAAAAGTCTCCAAGATAATGTTAGTCATGTCAAAATTTTCGTTTATATATTTCATATCTAAACTATTGTCTACATCATTAAACAACATAAATTTCCTTAACAATTCGGAGAAACTTTCTTCTACGAGAATACAGCATTCGTTTTGTAGATTTTTTAACAATAAATGATTATGCTTTTATGTAAATCTAGAATAACTGAAATATAATTTTTTTTTCTTGTATTTCAAAATATTTAAAAAGTTGCTAGCACGTGTATTAAAAATTAAATATTATTTGATAGAATTTTGTTGTGTTGAGAGTTTCAATGTATGACTTTAAAAATGAATTTTTATTTAACAAGAATTGTGGTTTCATATAACATCTGGTTAAATGTGAATGTAAAGTTGTAAATAAAGTTTTTTTTAGAATTACAGTTTTAAAAGAAAAGTTTTATATGTTCTTTAGAAAAAAAATCTAATGATTAGATATTTATTAAGTTTATTTTTGAGATTCATTATTACGAAATAGATTTAT
>BMAV01003493.1:215979-233497 GCA_019973955.1 Trichonephila inaurata madagascariensis
TCTTCAAACATAACTTTCCCCAAATTGCCGTTCTGCTTACTGAAACTTCTGTTCTTTTAAAAGCTATCTTGTTTGCATTTCTTGTTCATATTTCGCTTCTTGAGTTTTGGTTGGAAAAGAGTTGCCATTAATCTTGGCCACCAAAGAACCTAGAGGTTATGTTAAAGAAAAGACGCTTGTGTGAGCCCGTCACATATTTATTTTAAGTGAACAGTGTGTATAATTAATTTTATAGTTGAATATTTTTAATTAATCAATTAGCTCTAATGGATTAAATTTCCAAAAGTTGAGTATTTTGCTTAGGTATATCCCTTAATTTTACTACCCTTAATGTAGTGATGCAAAAAAAAATATTACATAAAAATTTTTTAGTAAATCATAATGCGGTGGATAAAAGGTTAAGGGGTTATATCAAAGAACAAACGGCACTGAAAATTATTCGTACAAAAAAATTAGAAGCATATTTTTTTTTTACTGAGAACATTTATAAATCTCCATGCATCCCAAAGTATCACACGTGGGTTTAGAAAAGTAAGCATAACACACACACCACAAAGGAAGGAAGGCTTTTAAAGTCATGAAGATTACAATACAAACATCCATGCCTTCTCCGGGATCAGAACCCAGACCCTACGGCACCATAGTCAACATCACTAACCTCAATAACGGATGGGCAGCTAGAAACATATTGAGACAGAAATTAATATAAATATAAAATATACTACCTTCTCTTGAATAGTGAATTGAAGTATAATATGTTATAATTTTGTGATATTTCTCCTATGTGAAAAAAATATATTCGAAATTAATGATTTACACTTAAGCACCAGGAGAAAAACTTTTTTTTTTCTTTTTGTCGAATGAGCTGCATTTTGGCAGCTAAGCCTGTTCAGACACAGCAACAGAGCCATTTCATTGGTGGCCTAGGAGCGACTCTCGCTACCAAATTTTTTTGACGCTTGAATTTTATTCAATTCAAGCTCTCGTCGGATGCTTAATATATTGCCGAGTGTACCATAGCCACATTGATACTCAAGGGATCCTTGGTATGCCACATAATCATATGCATGCCTACGATTTTGGCATCCAGAAAATCTACCGAATCTAGCCAGGATCGAACCCACAATCTTAGACATTCGAGGCGGGCATGCTACCTCTAAGCCACCTAGCCGACTGAAGCAAAAGACAAACTTAATTTAATGCTTATTTAAAAATTTTATAAAGTCTATGTTTTTGACCCTTTGTTCGCTGCTCCTCTTCCACAGTATTACATTCTTAATTATTTTCATAATTAAGAAAAAACATCAAAAAGCTTTGTGAATTATCTATGTTGAATACTGTACATCAATAGATATGTGTTAAGCATTAAGTAGGTTATTTTTTTAAAGTATCGAATTTAATACATTTATAAAACCTTGCAAAATTGCAAAAATAATAAATCATATGTACAAATCCATCAGAAAAGTATAGGACATGGAAATGATTTCAAAGGTTACTTTTTTTTCTTTCACACAGAAAAAATAGTCTAGAAAAATAATAAAATTTATAACAATTGAAACTCTTATTTTTTTCCAAGAAAATATTTAATTAACCTTGGTACAGTACCGGGTGTCTGAAAAGTATGCGTGTGCAATGTTAAATTTTAATTACAAATAAACAAAGGTATTCATTTAGAGTTTTTTTTTACGTTGCATAAGGCAAAACACAAAAGTTTTTTTTTACAATATTTTATTGCACGATTTCAATGTGCACACCATTAGTTGCGCGCACAACACATCGAGTGTATACGAGTAACGTCATCTCAGCTTCTGCTACAGTAGCCAGATGTTACTTTTGACCATACGCTACCTAACGTCATGAGTCTTTTACACCGTTTATAAATTGTAGATCTCGAAAGTGGACTTCTTTTATTAGTAATCCAAAATTTACGTTGCACATTGGCAGCAGATTAAAATTCTATAAAACATGCCACAACTTTCACTTGTTCTTGCAGTAAAGCCATTTTGAAACGAGAATGTTGCAAAAAATAGACGTTACACCATCTATTAGGTAAGTGCAAAAGTTCTACCTGTTTTTATTACCCATTAAGTAGAGCAAATAAACGCAAAATGTACATTCCCTGCGATTCTGCATAATGCCTGTTGCTATCTATGATCTTATATAGGGTTTCTGATTTCCCGGGTTTTTCCATTCCCGAGAATGTAATTGTCTTTCCCGGAATTCCCGGCAATAAATCGAAATTTCAAAAAATTTAAAAAAAGTTATTTTTAAATAAAATCAATAATAATTATATAAAATAAGGATACATATAAATTCCAAAATTAGTACTTATTTATATAAGGAGATAAGAAATACAAAAAATATATAGTGAATTGATTATTCATTTTTAAAATAGAATTTCAGAAAGCATAAGCAATTTATACTTTTATCACTCAGCCTATTTCTAAGCTTTGTGACGAATATTCTGTCAGCAGAAATTGCTCTCTCGGCTTCAACTGACGTTGGAGGAATTGTTTTAAGGCCTCACATAGTTTTATAATGCTTGGTGATGGATTTTCAGTCGAGTCGGAACTCTCTTGTTTCGTGATTTTGTTGAAACTAGTACTTTTTTGGTTGAACAATATAAAACTATTGTTTTAAAGTAAATTGCTTTCTCTTATTTTTCGTCCAATTTCAGAGGTTTTTCTTTCAAAATATCCATGCTCTCTTCTGAGTGTGAAGCGTTGAATATTGATTCCTCTTCTACGCAGAAAAGCCTTGTCCTTATCATTTGAGCTAGTCTAACCAAACAATTTTTACCAGGCAATCATGAAATATCGATAGTAACTGCAGCTGCTTTGTATTTTCTCCCAAAATTCAGGTATTGCATTAATCCTATAAAATTGACATTGCGTCTCTCATTAATTCTTTGGATTAGAGAATGTTTCATATTTTTCGCAATTTCTGAGTTTTGTTCGTTCAATTTACCAATAACAAAAGAAAATGCACCTTCTGCAGTTAGTCAAGCTTGCTACAATTGTAGTCACAGTTTCAAACTCTACATTGGCCATCATTTCAAGTCAAAAATAGCTACTTCATAGATATCTGAAGCCCCATGATATACCCTGGAAATCCAGGGAACGAAGTATAATTCCCAGGAACAGAAAAAGTACAGAAATCTTATGATTTCCTGGGAACTCTGGATGCCGGGAAAGAAACCTTAACCTTATACCATCTTTTTCGTAGGAGATAAATCCCACGGCGGTAAAATTCCGGCGGTTTCGAGTCAAAATGGGTGGCAGTTTTTCCCAGTATCAAGAACATCAAAGATTTTCTGACTAAAGAAAATGTTCAACACACGAAATATGTGATAGACAGTTGATGCCAAGACAGAAGAATGGGGAGATGGGGTGAAACTTTCCAACCAAAGCCCATTAAATTTTGGCGAGTGATGACAGCAGCATGTGGCCTGGCGTTATCGTGCTGAAGAATAACATCGCGTCGATCGGTGAGACCTGTCCACTTTGCTACCAAATTTGAATACAGTCTGTCTAACCGTATATAGTAGAGGGCATCATAGAGTGTTTTGTTGAGTGGCAGGACCTCCCACTGAAATTTTTCCTGTACATCTCACCACACACAATAACACCTTCTTGGGATGATGTTCTACTTCTGAAGTGAATGCAGGTGGATCAGAAGGATGACACACAGCCCTACAACGCTTTACGTTATGGTACATAATCCATTTCCCATTTTTTGTCACATTTCGGGTTAAGAAAGGATCGTTTTTGTACCGGGAAAGCAAAGAAACACATTTGGCGATTCGGTGATCCCGTAGCATAGCTGTCAGGTTAGGTAAAACACAACGATTCAACTTTTTCGTAAAACCCAAGTTAACCAGCCATCTCTCGACCATTGCTGTACGTTGAAGGTCTCTGCTAATTCTTAAAGGTTTCGGTTTGGGTTGTTCCTTATGTTTGGTCAATATAATCTTCTTCAACGTGTGATGGCCGTCCACTCCAAGCCCGACCTAGGCAGCTTATGTCTCATTCCCTAAATTTACTAATCCATCGACGACATGTGCTTTTGTCTCTATTGCATTCTCTCCATAAACTTGACAAACATTGCTCGAACTCGTATAACGAACAATGTCTCACATGCTCCTTCTTGCTTTCCATGTTTCAATTTCTGAGATTTTTTTAGATGATCAACTGGGTGAGATACAATGCATTTATAAATTAAGCATCCACACGTTCGGTCATACGACGACTTTGGTCAATACAAAGCCCTGTGTGGCGTCAATTCCATTTCAAATTTTGTGAGAGGCTTGCACCTCTCTCTCAGGCACCAAGATATGTGGGAGGTAGGGAAGAAACACTCGATTTGATCCAATTAATCTATTTATTTATAACACAATGACAAGACACAATTTCAACTAATAATAAATGTGACGGGCTCACGCGTCTTTTCTGTAACATAACCTCTGGGTTCTTTGACGGCCCAGATTAATGGCAAATCTTTTCCAACCCAAATCCAAGAAGTGAAATGCAATTGTGAAATGCAAATAAGATAGCTTTTAAAAGAACAGAAGTTTTAGTAAGCAGAATGGCAATTTAGGTGAAAGTTACGTTAGGAAGAGATACGAATGTGAATTGATAGTCTTAATAAATTTACCGAGATAATCAGCAATTGATACGAGGTGCATACCATTGCACGCGCGCCCAAGGGCTTCGTACGTGATAGAACCTTAGCTTGAATTAAGGTAGGACTGATTATTTGATATTAGGACTTGTAATATTATCAGAATTGAAAGTAGGTGGATAATATAATTATTTAGATAAGTTGTCTAAGTTACGCGATCTAGTTTAACTATTGCTGTGTCTTTGGTTTATTAGATTCTCGCTTGTTAAAATTTATCTAAATTATTAGAGATTTAAGTTATATTCTTAATAAAGTCATATTAAGAATTTTAAAATGTCTATTCAATTTGACACCCTCACACCTCTAATTCACGCTGACAATCAAAGATATGGTCACCATAGAACGACCATATCACATAGTAACAGAATGTCTCAATGCTAACCGCGAAAGTGGAACAGCGACTGTAAAACACGAACTATTAAGAGACTATCAAACTTGATCCTTGCCTTAACAAAGGATCTAACCTATCATCCGATTTAATCTAATATCAATTCAATCTCAGTGAACAATCGTCACTTTAAAATTTCCTCTTACTCTGAGTTCTTAATCACAATAATTCAAATAAGATACTTCAGTAGCAATCTCACCTGATTCGAGTATATCTCCTCTCTTACTCTCTATTCAAGCTAGAAAACTTCGACTATATATAGCAAGTTAATTTAAATATCACGATTCTCTTTTTCTGAAGTGTTGGTTGTAAATAACGCGAATTGATAGCTGCAAGATTTCCCAAGAGAATTAATTGAAGGAACGCGCATAGATCTGTCACAATTTGTGTATCGAAAAACGAGTAAAACTTTCGCACTCACCCGGCAGTTTGCTTTTTATTAAGCAAAAATTTAAATCTTCTTTAACGAAAATAATAAACCGTAAATAAAAATCTTTGTTTATTTTTAATTCATTTTTAAAAGTTTAGCCATGCTTTTTGGACACTTTATATTTTCTTCGAAAATCTTTTTTATTCCTCACACAAGTAACAAAAAGAGATTTATAAATATAACATAAATATTTTTAGGAATGTTTTTTATCTGAAACTTTTATGTTGCGTTTTAGAGGAGCAATTACGACAGAAATTCACTGCATGATCCAATTCGTTCATCAAACTGAATAATGCTTGTATGATATTTATTTTTTTATCTGAGTATTCATAGCATTTTTTAGTTCTCATGTATAAGCCTAATTATAGCAAAACTTAAATTAGACTAAAATTTCATTCAGAAAATGCACAGTATTCAAAATTTAGGAATTCGTCCCTTTGTGCATTTCGGTGTTTTGAGACTTACCAAATTTCTGTTCTTTTTTTCGAACATTATTCGTTATTTTTAGCAATAACATTTTTTAACTTATTTTTCTATTTTTACAATGAAATTTGTATTCTATCAAGCTGAATTGCTTTTTCGGGGAACGGGAATTGAAAAACTCAGTAGAATTTCTACATAAATAAATAAAACTTTTTGTATAAAAATACTTTGATTCACATGTCTTTAATTTTCATATACCTTCGCTGTATAATCTGAATTATTTTCCTTTATCTTATATTAATAATTTTGAAAAAATCTACAAAATCTTACTAAATACTTGAACAACGAAATGCCTTGTGCTTTGTAATTGAAATAGCAAGCGCGTAACTCTTCCAGATTTGTAAGGGATGAATTTTCATACTTGTAGAAATGTTCTAAAAATGCCCCATTTAGTATTTTTTTTTTGAAAACTTACAGTTAAATGCATTATACAAAACATATGTTTTAACATTTTTTTAAAATTATTTTTGAGAAATTTTTATTCAAGAGGTTTATTTTTTAACCGTTTTAAAAACACTTATCTAAAAACGAGTATGAATGAAGGCCAACTTTTAAATTAAAAGACTAAAAAGGTACCATACTTAAAAAAAAACTCAATACTTTTCTATTTCACCGGCGTAAATCTCGCCATCTAGACTTCATTGGGGACAATATGCAATATACACATAATAAAACGTTATTAAATGTTAGTTAATGTTGGAAGAGAAAGGTCTTAATGATAAGAAAAGTTTGCGACTTGTTCTGAAAATATGACGGAAAAATATATAGCAAAAGATTACCAGCAGAAATATTCCACTTGGCATTGATTGTACTTGGTTATCGGCATCGGTTGGCGACTTTATCACCTGCGCTGGCGAAATGGAAAAGTACAAAAAATTCTTACTTTAAAAGGAAAGTTCGTAAGACTTAATATTCCGCAGCTATAGACTATTCACGTATTTAGTACCTGATAGAGCTATCGTCTAATCCAGACACAGATGTTGGTAGGTACGTCTCAATAAACGTCACTATGGAGCTGCACGAAGACCAATTGTAATGAACTTTGAAAGTCTGAACCAAATCAACAGTCGAGGGAATACTTCCGGTAATATCTAATCCTCCTAATTTATACATCAAGTAAAGTCTTTGAAGTCTCTGATTATATTTAACGAAAACCAATTTTCATTATCCCAGCGTTTCTCAAGCTGTGGTGTGTGCTCCCCAGGGGGGCGAGATAAAATTACAAGGTGGCTAGTATGATGCGTGCTGGTTATGGTCTGCAGATCTCATGTCCAGCCAGATTGTGAATTGATTGATTGATTGAATATTAACGTCGCACTGTTCAGCTACACGAGGGCTTTTGGCGATGGACCACGTAATTTTGAACCATGATCAAGTGACGTGGACGACACCTGAGCTGGCACCCCCCTCTCCTAACTACTACACCACACCAACGGGAGGACGTTTCAGCTCTCGACAGATTTAACGTGCATAGCTGCCCTACATGGTGGGTCTTTAGTGGTACTGGGCTCGAACTCGTGACAAGGCAAGCCACGATCCGATACCTATACCACTCGGCTACCGCGGCCACAGCCAGATTGTGAAAAAAGCATAGATGAGGAGACTTGGCATTGAGATTATAACCTATAATGCTTTAGTCGAATCATGTTAGGGGACTGCTTCCTTTATAAACCAAGAGTTGTGAGAGGTTAACACCTCTCTCTTGGGCACCTAGATATGTGGGAGGTAGGGAGGAAACATTCGGCATGATCCAATCAATCTATTTATTTATCACACAACAAAATGACACACACATTCAATTAATAACAGTAAGAGAGTGTGTTGGTGCTAACCGCGAAAATGGAACAATGACGATAATACACGAAAGATCAAAAGACTATCAAACTCGATTCTTACTTTATATCGGATCTAATCTATCATCCGATTTAATCTAATATCAATTTAATCTCAGTGAATTATCGTCACTTTAAATCTTCCTCCTATTAAGTCTTTAATCTCAATAATTCAAATATGATACCTGTCAGTAGCAATCTCACCTGATTTGAGTATATCTCCTCTCCTATACTCTCTAGTCTAGCTAGAAAACTTCGACTATACATAGTAAGTTGATTTGAATATCACGATTTTCTTCTTCCGAAAGGTTGGTTGTGAATAAAGCGAATTGACAGCCCAAAAATTTCCTAAGAGGATTAGTTGAAGGATCGCGGATAGATCCGTCACAGAGTGCGAAATGGTTGCACAACATGAGATCTTTCGCGGCTGGAAGTCTTCACGTTGGAGTGGTATGAATGGGAAGAAAGGAATACCATCTCAGTTTGTGTGGCTCAAAATTATGTAGCTTGCTTGTTTGATTAATTGTTTACTAACGTTGCGCTCAGAAGCTACAAGAGAGCTATCAAAATTATGAAGATTTAATATAATTTGAATTTTTACGCACACTGTGAAGCTGTATTGGTGTATTGGTTACAGACTTTATAATTTTCAACCGCATTCAAGTGACAAGGACAACATCTGACCTAACACCTCCAACTTATAAATTAACATTAAAAACTTTTTAACCACATTAAATTTGTAACTATGTTCTTTACTAAAAGTTGAATGTAATAGGTAAAAATTTATCTTAAAGCCAGTGTAAAAGAAATGCTGATGTCTAACTAGCACATGATTATTCAGGTTAAGTTACATCTCTTCATCCCAAATTTAACAAAAGCTGTTTTATCCAATGGGGCTTCCCTCTAGAGGAATAACATCGACTAAAATTTATTTCTTAAACTGTAATTAATTAATTAAATTTAATTAATGAATTAATATTTGAAAAATGTATTAACATCAAGTGTCATCCAATAAAAATGTATTTGAACTTGAGTGGATGAACAAAAAGTATTTTATTAATGATTGAAAATTTGAGCAAGATATATAAATAAATATATATAGGGAGAGTGTGAACTAATGGTAGGAATTGAAAACAAGATTTTTAAAATGTCTGTAATCAAATGATCAACCTATTTTTTGTATTAACTTATTTTTAACAATTGAATTACATTGAATTGGATTAATTAAGTTTCCAATGGACTAAAACAGTGGTTCTTAAACTGTGGTCTGTGGACCCTTGGGGGTCCACAGCACTTTTTTAGGGGGTCAGTGAAGATCTCTCCTTTAATGTTAAGATTTTATTTACGTACAGACTCTGAAAGGCCTTGTGGGAAAATTGAAAGATATCCATCCTAAACTGGATTATTAAATTGCCCCCAAAGAAAAAACTCTACTAGAACATGTATTTTAATCAAGAATAGTAAATCAGGTTTTTCAATTCTTACTATTAGCTCACTCTCTCTCTCTCTCTCTATATATATATATATATATCTTGATCAAAAATTCAATCATTAATAAAATACTTTTTATTCATCCATTCAAGTTCAAATACCTTTTTTAAAACTTGTAGTGGATGACACATGATATTAATACAGTTTTTTGAAACATAAATTTATTACTTAAACTTTATTTTTTAATTTTAAATTTATTCTGCGTTATTTTTTGTCGTGGTTACAACAAGCTGCAACAGATGGCACCAGTCAGTTTTTCGAACGAAGTAGGAATTGACTTTTAAAAAAATTTCATATTACTTGTTGGTTTGCTGTCGTCATCTACTGTAACTCTATCATTTTGTAACTAAATCGTTATTACTACAGCGTAATATTTTCAAAAAAATTGTTGAAATATTTGTTCAAAAATTAAGAACTGGGTTCATAGAATGTCAACACGGTAACGATTGCATTAAAGTCACTCAGCTATGTGTTAGGAGTCAGGGAGAGGTATTCAAAATCTTGGGGGTCAGTGAAGTCAGGTTGATACATAAAAAGGGACCGCTGCGATCGAAAGTTTAAGAACCTTTGGGCTAGAGTAGGGATCTTCAAACTGTGTTCCACGGAACCCTGGGGTTCCACAAGGCATACCCAGGGGTTCCACGAGTAGTCATAATAAAAAAATCGTGAAGAAATAAATATGTATGTAAGATGGATTCAAGTTTTCTATGAAGTTTGTATGATTACAAGTATCTAAAGCTCATCCCATTCATTAAACTGAAAAAATTTTATTTATATATAAAAATCTTATTTTTCAACACTTTTATTATAATACAATAAAAGAATATTAAAACGTTTTATCTTAAGTAATACACTTCCTACTAAATTGTGAATATTCTCTTGTTTACTATCTACTATGAGATAATTTTATACTCCTTAGTTAGTACGTCTTGTAAACTAAATAGTTTTCTGATGGAAAATGCACCTTTTTACATTTGTGGAACACCAAAATGAAGGAAAGGGAACAACATATCAAAAGAGTTGATGTTAAAATATAAATTTAAACAAAAAAGAACATCTTCTAAATTTTATGGTTCTCTCTCTCTCGCGCGCGCGCGCTCTCTATTTTTTAATATAATAATAAGTTTTGCATTTTGTTGTGAATTAGAACTTACAAGTTACTTCGCAAATAATGTTTTTGAAAAAGAGTATCACAATTCTTTCTTTGATTTTAAATCTGCTTATATTTTAGTATGCATTATGTTTATGCTGAATTGAACTCAAATTTGTTAAATATTACAAAGATGGGATCTAATTAAACATATAAAATAACTTTTGTGTGTTTATGCTGTTAAAAATACATCATATGCAATGAGCTCTTCCGTATATAAGAATCGCATTGAATTCACTGATAAATCATAATATATTACTAATAATACACTTTACAAATGGCGGTAACTTTTTTCATTTCAAATCTTTTAGCTCAAAAATTAGTTTTTAAAATAAAAATTAATTGAGAAGTGGGCCCAGTTTTATTATTTGTAAAAAAAAAATTTAAATCTTTAAAAATATTTTTACAAAGCGCAATGCATCAAGTAGGATGAAACTAACTTACCCAAAACACAAGAAAAAAGTATAACAGTCAGTGTATAAAAATATAATATCCATTTAATTACTAGTTCCTTCTTTGAAATGCTTGCAGCATTTGTTCATTTAGTAAAAATTATATCTTATCACACTACTTTAATTTGACATGTCCAATTTTTCATTTGCTGCAAACATTACCTTAAGAAGACTTGACCCGAATACACATTTTTTAAAACATTTTATCTAAGTAAACATCGATTCTTTTTCAAAAACTCTATTCATTCTGGATAAATACTTTTTACAAAAATATTTATGAAAATGATAAATAGATATACAGGTTTCTTTTCGCTTTATTTTGCAATCTCTAATTCTTCATAATTTAATCATTTTACAGATGAAAACAAGTTGTCAGTATTACATCAGATTAGAAAAAGGTTACCAATAAGATGTAATACTTATTTTAGTATTTCAAACATTATGTGTGAAAATGAGAAAGGCCAAGTGCTATTTATACTGATAGTCACCGCACAGAGCCTGTTCGGACATTTCTTCATGCTCGCACATTTCTTCATTTGTCCAAAGCTAGATTGATAATAAGATATCATTACTCCATCTTGTGTATATCCACTCAGTTGAATGCGTTAATTTCTATGTAAACATTCGCTAAAAACCGATATGAAATGATTTAGGGCGAGATACGCTTCAAGCAAGAATCCCTTCATTCAATGAATTGGGACATTATTTAGCAATACTACTACAACGATTTCGTGCTAAATTGAAGAGTAATACTTTTACCTCAGTGATCAGATTCGAAAGCGAATGCAGGTCGTAGTATCAGATAAGAGCAAATATAAACGCAAGAGCTCTTAGTCTGTTTTTTGCTTCATTCAAAATTTTGCTTGATGGGAAAGTGGTAAAAAAAAATTATATTCTAATGATAAGGAAGATGACCTGATGTGACGGGGTGAGAGCAGAAAAGACTTAGTGAGCAAGACATAAAATTAAACAAATGGGATATCATTTCAGTGTGGTTCTTTCTTTAAATTCAGGCCATCGTCTCTCAAGGGAATTGCTCCAATTGCTGCCGAAGTTTCTTATAATTTTGGAGTGAGAAACAATTTGGTTGGTTTTTCATTTTCCAAATCTTCGCACCATTTCTTACAAAATTTTTTATGATTCTGTAAGTTTTTATGTGTTAGAGAAATCGTTATTTATATACCTGAATCACCGGTTCTGGTTGAAGCTTGCTCACAAAAATTAAGGAAGCAAGCAAAAAAGCAAAGAAACCGTTACGTGATAGCCATGTATGGACATAAAATGGAGAATACAGGTGTAACAAAACACACACAATACAGAAAAAAAAAGAAGCAAACAGCAATTACATGGGAAATTTAATTCTTTAAATGATATAAAGGACATGATGTGATGTGTTAGGGCAAGAATTTGATTACATTTAAATGACGAGAAACTGATTGTTTGTTCGAGATACAGGATGTTTAATTTGTTGTATAATTCCTTCGAACTGCTAAGACTACCACACACCTATATAGAAAGGATGGGATGAGGTTATCGATGAGGAATGCTGTTCCACTCTTCATGAAGTATGATCTCCTAGTCTTGGATAGTAACAGGGGGCCTTGATCTTGCAGCAACACGTCACCCGAGAGTGCCCCAAACATTCTCGATCTAATTAAGATCATAATAGCATGTTAGCCATACGTTGTATTGTTTCAGCTACAAGAGAGTTCTCTACATGACGAGCTGTTTGAGATCTGACATATGCTGCATTAAAAGAAAGAAATCAGTAACAGGCGTTGCTTAAGGTTTGACTTGGGATCTCAGCATCTCATACGCATACAATTTGTGACGGGCTCACGCGTCTTTTCATTAACATGTCCTTTGGGTTCTTTGGGGCCAGAACTAATGGCAACTCTTTACCAACCAAAACCCAAGAAGTGAAGCGTGAAAGAAAGATGCAAATCAGAAAACTTTTAAATATCAGAAGCTAGAGTAAGCGGTGGCAATTTGGAGAATGTTATGATTGTCAGTGATTCAATTGTGAAGTGACAGCCAACAGAAGTTATTCCGGACGTAGAGCTATTAGGTCAAAGTGCATACCATTGCACTCCAGTAAATACGCAACTTCCAGTTTGGATCGTAGATCGAAATTAAGGTAGGATTGACTATTTAATATTAGGATCTGTGATGGATTGGAATTGAGTTTAGGCGAGTTAGTTATTGATAGTGGTCCGGGTTAAGTTATTTCGGTATTAAATATATTGTGTGTTTTGCTATCGTAGATTCTCTCGCATATATTATTATTATCTAATCTGTTAGACGTTTAAGTTTTAAGATCTTAATAAAGTCAAATTAAGATCATGACAGCTCCTAGTTCTTCCTTTATTCCTACACCTCTAGCTCAAACTGATAATCAAGGAGAAGGGCACCATAGGGGGAAAACATCACAAATTGAACCATCAAATAGCCTTTTTGCAGGTTTGTAGGCAGGCAGGCAATATGCAGGTTTGTACGGCCGTCTATGCTGTGATTCCCGCCCATACCATCAAACCACGTCACTTGTAATGTGATCTTCCTTGAATGAATATAGGGTTATTTCAAGTGCTCCTTTCTCGTCATACCAAAACATGTCTGGCATCACACTAAATTAAATCCGATCTCGTCCGTAAGCAACACTTGAATCCAGTCTCCA
Source organism: Trichonephila inaurata madagascariensis (assembly GCA_019973955.1). Lineage (NCBI taxonomy): Eukaryota > Metazoa > Arthropoda > Arachnida > Araneae > Nephilidae > Trichonephila > Trichonephila inaurata. Next base: position 229,560 of record BMAV01003493.1, read on the forward strand.
ATTTAGATATTCAACAGCTTACTTTCTTCGGGTGGCACGATGTCTCGCTGTCAAATAAATACACTCTATTTTCCTGGGTGCATACAAACGACCCACATGAAGTTTATTTCGGATTGCTTGACTTGAAACACTTCGTCCTATAGCTAATAGAAACTGTCATTGAATCTACTTCGCATAGGCTGTTTTGTCTCTATGAGCTGTAACAGGATCATTATTTATTATGGTAGAAAGAGGGCGATCTTGTCAAGGCCGACATACCATGTTTCTTAGAATCGATTCCACAGTCTTGAAATGGCACTTCTTGCCTCTCCAATTGCGTCTTCTGCAGTTCTTTCAGTTTGCGCGGATTCCAGTCTCTAGATAATACGCCAATACACACATCCTGTAGATCATGTTGCCGTGACATTTTCCAGTTACCGTTTCTCAAAACAACGGCCGAAATGTTGAATTTCACCACTGAGACAATCAAAAGCAATAGCTTCTACAAAATAACGATTTCTGCGCTTATACTCTTCTTCTGGTTTTTAACATAATAAACGTTGATTTTTTCATTTAAAGTTTTCTTATTCTGTTTCCTGCTATATTTTAGACTATGCATATTATGTTTTAAGTTAGTTATCAGAAGAAATATTTGCGTTATTCCGTTAAATCCATGTGCTCCCCTAATTTGCTTTGAGCAGTGTATATCTGGTGCCGTCCTTAAGGAATGCAAGAGATGTAAAACACATCGAGTGTCTATAAAGTGTGTAACCTATATGGTTACCTGAGATTTTGTGTGGAAACAAAATATACACTATTAAAACAGAGAAAAAGCATTACTGAAATCTCTAGCCAGTTGTAACAATTGGCATGAGTTTATTTGAAGACCCTTGTGCAATACTGCAATAATTGTGCAAATCATATTAAAAATTCCTGGAACTTTTATAAAGAATTGCACTGGGGCAAACAAGATGAAAATAGCCGTATAAGATTCAGGTTTGTTTCAATATCTTTTTCATGTTGTTGTGTAAGATTTAGATGAAAATAAGTTTAGAATGGAATCTAATTCTTTATTTCACATGATTAGGAATAGTTTTTAGTTATAAGCCTATGGAATGCGTGCATTTATTCATAATTTTTTTAATAATAAATCTCAATTACACATAGAAGGAGAGAGTTGGAAATTTACAAAGCTGAATATATAAAAAAAGAATTTTAAGTCAATTCCTATTTAGATCAATAAAACAAAATTTTATTTTAGTTACTTCTTATTAAATAACTACAATTAAAATAAATATGTACTATATGTATGTGTGATAGAATCCCAAGATTAAGCGGCAAAATACCTTTAAAATTAAGATTAGAAGTTTTTTAACAACATTAAATTTGCTATTACATTTCTCAATAAAAGTTGAATATAATAGGTAAAAATTTATCTTAAAACCAGTGTAAAAGGAATGCTGACGTCTAACTAACATATGAATACTCACAAGTTAAGTTAAATTTTCATCCCAAATTTAACAAAAGTCGTTTTTTCAATGATGCTGCCATCTAGAGGAATAATATCAACTGAAATATATCTCTTGAACTTTAATTTTAATTAATGAAATTTAATTAAAGTGAAATAATATTTGAAAAAACTGTATTAACATCAAGTGTTATCCACGACAAGTTTAAAAAATGTATTTGAACTTGAGTGAAAGAATAAAAAGTATTGTATTATCGATTGAAAATTTGAACAAGATATATAAATAAATATATATATGAAAAGTGTGAACTATATATAATAGTAAGAATTGAAAAAAAGTAATTTAAGCCAATATTTTTTGAAAATGTTCGAAAACGATTTCTTAAGATGGTTTTAGTATCCATTATATGAGAGCTTCTTAAACATTCCATCGCCATGGCCTCCCCCTCTCCCTTATGTATCAGTATGGCATCGCTGGCTCCCAAAGCTTTGAACATCCCTCCTAACACATGGTTGAGTGATTTACTTCTTCAATAGTCCTAAGACTGCCTCTGTTATTTATGCAGACTTTTTTTATCATTTCATTTCTTTTCCTTTAATAAAACAGTAAATATCTAATTGTATATCATTATTAGAATGCATTCCTTCATCTGGAGTGCTAATTTGATATGGGAGTGCTACGCGCCAAGTAGTTGTTTATTTTCACCAAGATGGGCGATAACATTACAATATGGTTACTTTGATATTTTTATCGTGTAATTATGTTGTTGCTATGGGGATAACGGCGCGATTAAGGAATCGCTTGGCGCGTAGCACTCCTATTTCAAATTTCGTTCCTGTGTGGAGTTACGCATTCTGATAGTTAGGCCGACGATATGTATACACACACTCACACAGTAACGCAACAGCCCATGAGAGCCAGGGCCTACTGTGCCAATCCCAGATACGTGACCATTGGGCGCTGATGTGCATGAGCAGATGTCCTGATCAGGTGGTGAGTCTGAAGCGAGATCCTCAGTGTTTAGGTTCCAAAGCAACCATGGTATTCATTTATCAACCCACTGCAGTAGGGATGAGAGGCTGAGGCGAATTGTACATGCATATATTTAAAATATTACTGAATACTAGTTCAATATAAATAAAGAATGTTGGCGTAAATAAATAAATAATACAGGCCCAATTTAATTAGGATAACGAGATGGATGCAATTGTTATCGTATTGGCGCGCTATGTAAATTCTCAGTTCTTAATCTTTGCACAAGTGTGTTTCTACTATATATTTTTTCAAAATATTAGGTTTTAGTAGTTACAAACAATAAAAAAAACTGAATCAAAATTCTTGATCAAAATACATGTTCTAGGAAATATTTTTATTGGGGACAATTTAGTGATCTAGTGTATGGTCTTTTATACGGACGTCTTAAGTTATGGGCCAACTGGGCCAAGGGCCTCGTCTCGTTTTCGACTCAGCCTTAACGAAGTCATGATAAAATGTTATTTCTAGTTGTATTCTTCGAAAACAGGGATTTAGGACTATATGTCAACTGGCAAAAGTTGTAGGACTGTATTATTATGTGACGACCGTTGCCCATGTCAGGCCTAGGCTTACCACTGTAAAACATCATTACTCAATAAGGTAAGGAACGGCAGTCAGTCGATGGCGTCGATTTGTACCATTGTGAGTCATGCACATTTGCTTGTTTCTAGTTACTATTTGTACGAGTATTTGACAAGGTATGGTGTGCATTATCTACTTTTAAGAGTCCCAGGTGGGGCCTACATTTGTGTAGGGGTCCAGGCCCTCAGCAAATCTTAAGACGTCCCTGGTTACAACAAAAATGAATATAAAGTGATTTAACATGGAATATATCAAGTGATTTTGGAAAGTGGCACAGTAAATAAAATGGAAATAAATTAATATTCCTTGAGTGGCCCGGTACCATTTGATTCACAGACTGGTACCGGTCGGGGGTTGAGGACTTTTGTAGTTGAAGGTTCTTTGTTTTAACTGAAGCTCCATTATTTACCAAGCATAAAAATAAAGTCAGGCTATCTTTAGTGTCTTTGAAATCACGAAACTGTTCTTTAGATGCACGTATAAAACAATCTTTGACATACCCACCATCTGTGAATGGTTTGCCTTATTTTTGCAATTTCTAGTGATACCGCGAAGATTGCCAGATTAACATTACGTGTAGATTGCGTCTCCAGTTACTTAATATGAAACTTGTTTTTGGAGCTCGTCGACAGCTTTTTTCCGTTCTTCACGGCTGGATATTTACTAGCAAACTGAGTATATTTTGTAGTGAAGTGTCTCTCTAAATTTGATTTCTTATTGTGAGCGAGTTTTTCGTGGCAAATGAGACAAGTCGGAAGGCCATCTGAGTTGCATATAAAAAGCGAACGATTCCATCCAATCCCGATGGAATTCTCGGTGCTTTTTTTAAAGAGAGAGAGTTCTCGCTTTTTTTCCCCTCTCTCTATCTATCTG
>BMAV01003494.1:0-22968 GCA_019973955.1 Trichonephila inaurata madagascariensis
CCTTCCTCTTTTTTAAACCTAACGCCCCTGGCAGAACTCGAAACCAAATCGTTGGCCCGGAGGCCAATCTCTTATCCATTAGGCCACTGGGCGTCAGCAACTACTTTACAAAAAAGGTTGAAAATGGAATTGGATAAAAACTGTTAATGTTTACCCTAACGGGGACTTTGAGTTTCGAAGAATTTAAAGTTCTCATTAATTGGTCTATTTTGAATGAGAAAACAAATGTAAACTAATATCCTCTCCATTAAAATAGAAAATGCTCCTGACAGAACTCGAACCCACAATCTTTGGCTTCGGAGACAAACGCCTTATCCATTAGGCCACAGGAGATCTCAGTAACACCTTCAGAAAAAAGGAAATACTGAAGAATCGGCAATTGGAGTAAAAACTGTTAATGTTTACCGTAACGAGGCTTTGAGTTTCGAAGAATTAAAATTTCTGAGTAATTAGTCTATTTTGAATGGGACTGATTGTTTGAATATTAATGTCGCAATGTTCAGCTACAAGAGGGCTTTTGGCGATTGACCACGTAATTTTGAACCATGTTCAAGTGACGTGGACGACACCTGAGCTGGCACCACTCACTCCTAGCTACCACACCAACGAGAGGACGCTTCAGCTCTCGACAGATTAAACCTACACGGCGGGTCTTCAGTGGTACGGGACTCAAACTCACGACAAGGCAAGCTGCATTCCGATAACCCATACCACTCGGCTACCGCGGCCACATTTTGAATGGGACAACAAGGGTAAATTAATATCCTCTCCATTAAAATAGGAATTTCTCCTGGCAGGACTCGAACCCACAATCTTTGGCTCCGGAAGCCAACGCCTTATCCATTAGGCCGAAAGAGCGCTCAGCAACTACTTTACAAAAAAGGAAATATTGAAGAATCGGCAATTGGAGTAAAAACTTTTAATGTTTACCCTCACGAGGCTTTGAGTTTAGAAGAATTTAAAGATCTCAGTAATTAGTCTATTTTGAATGAGATGACAAGTGTAAAAAGAAATATCCTCAACATTAAAAAAGAACTGCTCCTGGTAGGACTCGAACCCACAACCTTTTTCTCTGGAAGCCCACGCTTTATCCATTAGACCACAGGAGCGCTCAGCAACTACTTCCAAAAAAGGAAATACTGAAGAATATGCAATTGGAGTAAAAACTGTTAATGTTTACACTAACGAGGCTTTGAGTTTCGATTAGGCCACTGGAGACTAATGTAAAAACTTCAGAAAAAAGGAAATACCGAAGAATCGGTAATTGGAGTAAAAAAGTGTTAATGTTTACCCTAACGAGGCTTTGAGTTTCGAAGAAAATTTAAAACTCCAAGTAATTAGTCTATTTTGAATGGGACAACAAGGTTAAACTAATATCCTCCCAAAAAAGGGAAAAGCTCCGGTGGTTTTAATCCATAATCTTTGGCTCCAGATTCCAGCGCCTTATCCATTAGGCCGAAGGAGCGCTCAGCAACTACTTCCAAAAAAGGAAATACTGAATAATCGGCAATTGGAGTAAAAACTGTTAATGTTTACCCTAACGAGGCTTTGAATTTTGAAGAATTTAAAGTTCTCAGTAATTAGTCTATTTTGAATGGGACGACAAGAGTGTAAATTAATATCCTCAACATTAAAAAAGGAACTGCTCCTGGTAGTACTCGAACCCACAATCTTTCGCTCTGGAGTCCAACGCTTTATCCATTAGTTCACAGGAGCATTCAGCAACTTCTTCCACAAAAAGAAATACTGAAGAAACGGTATATATATATATATATATAATTGGAGTAAAAAAGTTAATGTTTACCCTAACGAGGCTTTGAGTTTCGAAGAATTTAAAGTTCTCAGTAATTAGTTTATTTTGAATGGGACAACAAGGGTAAACTAATATCCTCTCCGTTAAAATAGGACTGTTCCTGGCAGGACTCAAACCTACAATCTTTGGCTGCGACGGCCAACGCCTTATCCATTAAGGGAACCGGGACGTTCTCGATGACACAAAATGAGCAAAATTTCGCTTTTCGAAAGAACATTATTTTCAAAAACAGAAAGACTCCATAAATAAAAAAATTGTGTCATGCAATCTATATATGTATTTTATATATAATATACTACAACATAAAATTATTTAATATATAAAATATTTTAAGAAATATAAGAATTCGAAAAAGTACACACCAAAAAAAAGTTTTCGGATACATGGTGCTCTTTAGGTACATGTATCTTTCCTTTTATAACATATAACAACACAAAAGCTGCTGTGTTAGTTATAAAATTGTACCTTTATTTAAAATGTAATCGTTCTTTTTTATATTTCCTTGCACAGAATTTTTTTAAAAAATTTGAATTTTGACTTTTGAAATTTTTGATAAAATGGCATTTTTTAGAAATTGAGCAATAAAAGTAAAAATATTAACATTTCAGAAACAAATTACTAGCATTAAATACATTCTCATGACACAAAAAGCCCATACCAAGTTTCTCTCATTAAACATAACAAATAGATTTTTCTGGCCACAAGTTCCCAAAAACTGCTCACACTTTGAGAAAATTGAAAAAACTAAATAAAAATGATGTACTTACCTAAGATTTGTATTTCAAAATTTCCAGCACTGTACTCATTCAGCATTTTCTCGACTGTTCTAAAGCAATCCTGCCTTTAATTTGCCTTGTGGTTTTTACTTTTGGTAGCTTTTGAACAGCCATCCAGCCACAAATTCCTGACGTAGTCAATTTTGCGAAGGCCTTCACAAGTGTTGATGCCTGATTGATTTTTTAATGCTTTTAATACTTGTCCTTGCGTATGCACCTTCATTAAAGCATATAACTGCGTCCATAACACCCATTTGCAAAGGTTTTTGCTCACAAATGTTTTTTTCGGCACACGATTCCACACACAGTTATTAAAGGTTTCGTTGGGATTCTGAGTTTGGCCATGCAAACATTTTAGCCTGTGCTCCTTTTGCAGTTAAGTCACTAAAATTTTTTAATTTTAAAAGAACTGCTTCTGGAGGAATACTAGGCGTATTTTTCACCTGATACAATGCTTTCTTATTGTACCTGCACCAACTTTCTTCTCCCATAGGGCACAAAGCATGTTGCGGATTTTCATCTGTCGACAGTTTATGGAAATATGGCCGCCCAGAGGCTGGACATATCTGCAAACTGATTTTCCAACATTTATTCTTATGGCTAGCCACATAATATTTTTGCAGCGGAAGAATTGCATCTGTCAGCCTTCCTCGTCCAGATATTGGTTTGTTGTCTGACAGCTTAGTGGATTTTTAAATTGTTCTTAGGCTCTCAGTCTTGCTCCCATCCTTCTGGACGTATGATGCACTCTTCTATTTCAACAGGAAATTACCACCGTATATGTTTGATTCTTAAACTTTTAGGAACCCCTTCGAATTTCCATCATCTCAAGGTACTGAACATACCGAACATTGTAATTTGGTAAAGAGCGACCTGAAAATCCGGCAATGCTCCTTCACTTTCCATTCCCGCACTAAATCCATGATAGTTTTCCCCTGGCAATTATCACAGGTTTTGTTCCGTATTTTTGCATTCAAAGCAATATTTTGATAGGCACTCAAAATCAATAACTTTTCCATTATCGAGAGAAGTTGTCGTTACAACGCCATTCTTCGAAGAGTGTCCTCTTTTATGCCAGGTCCCATCAAGAGCAATTGCTATGTTCTTACCGTGTACATTTTCAATGACAGCTTCATTAACGCTGTTAACCATTGAACGAGATGAAACAGTTTCCAACGCTTTAAAATTGGCGTATACAGTCTTTCAAATTTAGCTGGAGTGAGGAGTGTGTTCATCAGTGCATTGTAAAAATATCTGAGCTGCACTTTTGCCAATTCCAATGCACCTCATGCCATAAACAAACTTCAAATTTACTTCATAATCCATCTGACACGGTATTTAAAGTCACGAAGAATGACCAGAACTACAATATTTCTTGCAAGTAGCTGATACACTGGTAGCAAGGCCTTTGCGACTACTTTTATTTTCAAAGCAACATCAAAGCAGAAAGATTCTATCACAATATCTGCATTTTTCAATATTTATGAAAAACATTGAGCATATTTGTCAATAATAACATACCTGCTTTGAGTTTCAACTGAAAAATTATCTTCATAGTCCTTTTTAAAAGATACCTACTTTTTTCACTTTTCTTTAGGATGCACTGACAACTGCCCACTCTCAGTACTTTACTAAAGTGTTTTTTACGAATTAAACGACGTGCTTGACTTGCCCAAACTTTTTTGTTCGAGCCATTGCTGACATTTAAATAATATTCTCGCAAATGCAAAAATTGAATGCAAAAAAGTTACTAACAGTCAAAAATATGAAGTTCGTAACTCACAGTGGTTTTAACCAAGCACGAGAAAGCAAATGTTTAAAATTCCCACACACAGCTTAGTATAAACAAGATTGAGTTGAGTAGTTATAGTCCTTCTCGTAAAACCACAAGAATAAAAATAAATAACCAGATTAAGGGATATAAAACAATTCAATCTACATGAAAACATGCTTCGGTCAGCTGAAAGATGGGCGTAGCAGTTGACGTAAGTGATAACGTAAACAGCAGGCGTGACAGCTGTTGCTTACATTTTAAAACCGCAATTATTCGGATATTAAGCTTTAAACCTATACATGTTATACATTTTTGGAATCAGCATTAAATCTACTTTTTTTAGACATGAAAATGGAAAAGTCGATTTTTTCAAGGGTTAGAACGTCCCTGTTCCCAAGACACAGGAGCGTTGAAAAAGGAAATACTGAAGAATCGGCAACTGGAGAAAAAACTGTTAATGTTTATCTTAAGAGGAGGCTTTGAGTTTCGCGAAGAACTTAAAGTTCTCAATAATTAGTCTATTTTGAATCAGACACAACAAATGTAAACTAATATCCTCTCCAGTAAAATAGAAACTGCTCCTGGAAGGACTCGAACCCACCATTCTTGGCTCCTGATGCCAACGCCTTATCCATTAGGTTACAGGAGTGCTCCGAAGCTGCTTTACAAAAAAGGAAATACTGAAGAATCGGCAATTGAAGTTAAAACAATTAATGTTTACCTTAAGGAGGCTTTGAGTTTCAAAGAATTTAAAGTTCTTAGTAATTAGTTTATTTTGAATGGGACAACAAGGTTAAACTAATATCCTCTCCAGTAAAAAGGACTGCCCGGCAGGACTCGAACCCACAATCTTTTGGCTCCGAGGCCAACGCCTTATTAGCCACAGGAGTGCTCCGGAAGCGTTTTTACAAAAAGGAAATACTGAAGAATCGGCAATTGGAGTTTTAAAACAGTTAATCTTAAACTTAAGGTGGCTTTGAGTTTCGAAGAATTTAAAGAGTTCCTTGTTATTAGTCTATTTTGAATGGAACAACAAGGGTAAAAACTAATATCCTCTCCAGTAAAATAGGAAACGCTCCTGGCAGGACTCGAACCCACAATCTTTTGGGTTCCGAGGCCAACGCCTTATCCATTAGGCCCCAGGAGTGCCCGGAAACTACTTTCAAGCAAAAAAGGAAATACTGAAGAATTCCGCAGTTGAGTTTTTAAAGCAGTTAATCTTAACCTTAAGGGAGGGGCTTTGAGTCGAAGAATTTAAAGCTCCTTGTTATTAGTCTATTTTGAATGGGACAACAAGGTTAAACTAATATCCTCTGTAGTAAAATAGGAACTGTTGCTGGCAGGACTCGAACCCACAATCTTTGGCTCCGGAGGCCAACGCCTTATCCATTAGGCCACAGGAGCGCTCAGAAACTACTTTACAAAAAAGGAAATACTGTAGAATATGCAATTGGAGTTAAAACATTTAATGTTTACCTTAAGGAGCCTTTGAGTTTCGAAGAATTTAAAGTTCTTAGTATAATTAGTCTATTTTGTATTCGACAACAAGGTTAAACTAATATCCTCTCCAGTAAAATAGGAACTGCTCCTGGCAGAATCCTGATCCCACACCTTTGACTCCGGAGGCCAACGCTCCATCCATTACGCCACAGGAGCGCTCAGAAACCACCTCTACAAAAAGGAAATACTGAAGAATATGCAATTGGAGTTAAAACAGTTAATGTTTACCTTAAGGAGGCTAAGCTTCTTTGAGCTCGAAGAATTTAAAGTTAATTATTATTAGTCTATTTTGCATGGGACAACAAGGTTAAACTAATATCCTCCAGTAAAATAGGAACTGCTCCTGGTAGGACTCGAACCTACCATCTTTGGCTCCGGAGGCCAACGCCTTATCCATTAGGCCACAGGAGCGCCTGTGAAACTACTCTTACAAAAAAAGGAAATACTGAAGAATATGCAATTGAGTTAAAACAGTTAATGTTTACCTTAAGGAGGCTTTGAGTTTCGAAGAATTTAAAGCTCCTTGTTATTAGTCTATTTTGAATGGGACAACAAGGTTAAACTAATATCCTCAGTAAAATAGTAATATCTCCTGGCAGGACTCTAACCTACAATCTTTTGGCTCCGATAACGCCTTTAATCCATTAGGCCACAAGAGCGCTCAGAAACTACTTTACAAAAAGGAAATACTGAAGAATATGTGCAATTGGAGTTAAAACATTTAATGTTTACCTTAAGGAGAGAGACTTTGAGTTTCTGAAGAATTTAAAGTTCTTAGTATAATTAGTCTATTTGGTGTATTCGACAACAAGGTTAAACCACATCTCTCCAGTAAAATAGGAACTGCCCCTGGCAGGACTCGAACTCATTAATCTTTTGGCTCCGGGAGGCCAAATGCCTTATCCATTAGGCCACAGGAGCGCTCAGAAGCTACTTTTACAAAAAGGAAATACTGAAGAATATGCAATTGGAGTTAAAACATTTAATGTTTACCTTAAGGAGAGGCTTTGAGTTTCGAAGAATTTAAAGTTCTTAGTATAATTAGTCTATTTTGTATTCGACAACAAGGTTAAACTAATATCCTCTCCAGTAAAATAGAACTGCCCTGGCAGGACTCGAACTCCACAATCTTTGGCTCCTGGAGGCCAACGTGCCTTATCCATTAGGCCACAGGAGCGCCTGTGAAACTACTTTTACAAAAAAAGGAAATAATTGAAGAATATGCAATTGGAGAGTTAAAACAGTTAATGTTTACCTTAAGGAGGCTTTGAGTTTCGAAGAATTTAAAGTTCTTATAATTAGTCTATTTTGAATGGGACAACAAGGGTAAACTAATATCCTCCAGTAAAATAGGAACTGCTCCCTGGCAGGACCTGAAACCCACACAATCTTGGCTCCGAGGCCAACAACGCCTTATCCATTAGGCCACAGGAGCGCTCAGAAACTACTTTACAAAAAAGGAAATACTGAAGAATGTGCAATTGGAGTTAAAACATTTAATGTTTACCTTAAGGAGAGGCTTTGAGTTTCGAAGAATTTAAAGTTCTTAGTATAATTAGTCTATTTTGTATTCGACAAATGCTGTTAAACTAATATCCTCTCCAGTAAAATAGGAACTGCTCCTGGCAGGACTCTAACCCACAATCTTTGGCTCCGGAGGCCAACGCTCTTATCCATTAAGCCACAGGAGCACTCAGAAACTACTTTACAAAAAAAGGAAATACTGAAGAATATGCAATTGGAGTTAAAACATTTAATGTTTACCTTAAAGAGAGGCTTTGAGTTTCGAAGAATTTAAAGTTCTTAGTATAATTAGTCTATTTTGTATTCGACAACAAGGTTAAACTAATATCCTCTCCAGTAAAATAGGAACTGCTCCTGGCAGGACTCGAACCCACAATCTTTGGCTCCGGAGGCCAACGCCTTATCCATTAGGCCACAGGAGTGCTCCGAAGCTGCTTTACAAAAAGGAAATACTGAAGAATCGGCAATTGGAGTTTTAAAAAACAGTTAATCTTAAACTTAAGGTGGCTTTGAGTTTCGAAGAATTTAAAGAGTTCCTTGTTATTAGTCTATTTTGAATGGAACAACAAGGGTAAAAACTAATATCCTCTCCAGTAAAATAGGAAACGCTCCCAGACTTCGAACCCGCCAATCTTTTGGCTCCGGAGGCCAACGTGTCCTATCCATTAGGCCACAGGAGCGCCTGTGAAACTACTTTACAAAAAAAGGAAATACTGGAAGAATATGCAGGTAATTGGAGTTAAAACAGTTAATGCTTACCTTAAGGAGGCTTCTTTGAGTTTCGAAGAATTTAAAGTTCTTTGTTATTAGTCTATTTTGAATGGGACAAATAAGGTGTTAAACTAATATCCTCTCTCCAGTAAAATAGAACCGCCCTGTAGGACTCCAAACCCATGAAACTTGGCTCCGGAGGCCAAACGCCTTATCCATTAGGCCACAGGAGCGCCTGTGAAACTACTTTGGCCAAAAAGGAAATACTGAAGAATATGCAATTAGAGTTAAACAGTTAATGCTTTACCTTAAGGAGGCTTTGGAGTTTCGAAGAATTTATGCTCCTTAGTAATTACTATTTTGAATAGGACACAACAAGGTTAAAATCCAATATCCTCTCCAGTAAATAGAAACTCTGCTCCCGGCAGGACTTCTAACCCACAATCTTTGGCTCCGGAGGCCAACCCCTTATCCATTAGGCTACAGGAGCGCTCAGAAACTACTTTACAAAAAAGGAAATACTGAAGAATATGCAATTGGAGTTAAAACAGTTAATGTTTACCTTAAGGAGGCTTTGAGTTTCGAAGCAACTAAAGTTCTTAGTAGTCTATTTTATGTATTCGACAACAAGGTTAAACTAATATCCTCTCCAGTAAAAATAGGAACTGCCCTTGGCAGGACTCGAACCCACACCTTTGGCTCCGGGAGGCCAACGCCTTATCCATTAGGCCACAGGAGCGCCTGTGAAACCAGTTTTTACAAAAAAAGGAATACTGAAGAATATGCAATTGAGCAAAACAGTTAATGCTTACCTTAAGAGGCCTGGAGTTTCGAAGAATTTAAGCCTCGGTTATTAGTCTATTTCCGAATATGACAACAAGGTTAAACTAATATCCTCTCTAGTGCACAGAATATCTCCTGGCAGGACTCTAACCCACAATCTTTGGCTCCGAGGCCAACGCCTTATCCATATTAGGCCATGAGCGCTCAGAAACGACTTTACAAAAAGGAAATACTGAAGAATATGCACTGAGTTAAAACATTTAATGCTTACCTTAAGGGTAGAGGCTCGAGTTTCGAAGAATTTGAAGTTCCTTATTATTAGTCTATTTTAAATGGGACAACAAGGTTGTCCCAAATATCCTCTCCAGTAAAATAGGAACTGCCCGGCAGGACTCGAACTCACACCTTTTGGGCTCCGGAGGCTGCAATCGCTTTATCCATGAAATGCCATGCGGAGCGCCTGTGAAACTACTTTACAAAAAAAAAGGAAATACTGAAGAATATGCAATTGGAGTTAAAACAGTTAATGTTTACCTTAAGGAGTGTGTGAGTTTCGAAGAAATTTTAAAGTCTCAGTACATAATTAGAGTCTATTTTGGAATGCGACAACAAGGGTAAAACCAATATCCTCCAGTAAAATAGAACTAGCTCCTGGCAGGACTTGATCCCATTAATCTTGGCCTCCGGAGGCCAACGCTCATCCATTAGGCCACAGGAGCTCAGAAACTAATTTACAAAAATATAATAATGAAGAATATGCAATTGAGCAAACAGTTAATGTTTACCTTAAGGAGGCTTTTGAGTTTCGAAGAATTTGAAGTTCCTTATTATTAGTCTATTTTGACGTGGGGACAACAACAAGGTTAAACTAATATCCTCTCCAGTAAAATAGGAACTGCTCCTGGCAGGACTTTAAACCCCACATCTTTGGGCCCGGGAGGCCAACGCCTATCCATTAGGCCACAGGAGCGCTCAGAAACTACTTACAAAAAAAGGAAATACTAAAAGAATGCAATTGGAGTTAAAACATTTAATGTTTACCTTAAGGAGAGGCTTTGAGTTTCAGCTATTTAAAGTTCTTAGTATAATTAGTCTATTTTGTATTCGACAACAAGGTTAAACTAATATCCTCTCCAGTAAAATAGGAACTGCTCCTGGCAGGACTCTAACCCACAATCTTTGGCTCCGGAGGCCAACGCTCTTATCCATTAAGCCACAGGAGCACTCAGAAACTACTTTACAAAAAAAGGAAATACTGAAGAATATGCAATTGGAGTTAAAACATTTAATGTTTACCTTAAAGAGAGGCTTTGGATTTCGAAGTAAATTTCAAAGTTCTTAGTATAATTAGTCTATTTTGTATTCGACAACAAGGTTAAACTAATATCCTCCAGTAAAATAGAACTGCTCCTAAGTGCGACCTGAAACTATTGAATCTTTTGGCTCCGGAGGCCAACGCCTATCCATTAGCCACAGGAGTGCTCCGAAGCTGCTTTCTTTACAAAAAAAGGAAATACTGAAGAATCGGCAATTGAGTTTTAAAAACAGTTAATCTTTTAAACTTAAGGTGGCTTTGAGTTTCGAAGAATTTAAAGAGTTCCTTGTTATTAGTCTATTTTGAATGGAACAACAAGGGTAAAAACTAATATCCTCTCCAGTAAAATAGGAAACGCTCCTGGCAGGACTCGAACCCACAATCTTTGGCTCCGGAGGCCAACGCCTTATCCATTAGGCCACAGGAGCGCTCAGAAACTACTTTACAAAAAAGGAAATACTGAAGAATATGCAATTGAGCAAAACAGTACGTTTACCTTAAGGAGGCTTTGAGTTTCAAAGAATTTAAAGCTCCTTGTTATTAGTCTATTTTGAATGGGAATGTTAACTAATATCCTCCAGTAAAGGGACAGAAACTGCTCCTGGTAGGACTCGAACCCACACAAACTTTGGCTCCGGAGGGCAACGCCTTATCCATTAGGCCAGGAGCGCTCAGAAACTACTTTACGAAAAAAAAAAAGGAAATAATACAGAAGAATATGCAAGTAATTAGAGTTAAAACAGTTAATGTTTACCTAAGGAGGCTTTGAGTTTCGAAGAATTTATAAAGTTCTTAGTAATTAGTCTATTTTGAATAGGACACAACAAGGTTAAACTAATATCCTCTCCAGTAAAATAGGAACTGCTCCTGGCAGGACTCTAACCCACAATCTTTGGCTCCGGAGGCCAACCCCTTATCCATTAGGCCACAGGAGCGCTCGTGGAAACTACTTACAAAAAAAAAAAGGAAATACTGAAGAATATGCAATTGGAGTTAAAACAGTTAATGTTTACCTTAAGGAGGCTTTGAGTTTCGAAGAATTTAAAGTTCTTAGTATAATTAGTCTATTTTTATGTATTCGACAACAAGGTTAAACTAATATCCTCTCCAGTAAAATAGGAACTGCTCCTGGCAGGACTCGAACCCACAATCTTTGGCTCCGGAGGCCAACGCCTTATCCATTAGGCCACAGGAGCGCTCAGAAACTACTTTACAAAAAAGGAAATACTGAAGAATATGCAATTGGAGTTAAAACAGTTAATGTTTACCTTAAGGAGGCTTTGAGTTTCGAAGAATTTAAAGCTCCTTGTTATTAGTCTATTTTGAATATGACAACAAGGTTAAACTAATATCCTCTCTAGTAAAATAGGAATATCTCCTGGCAGGACTCTAACCCACAATCTTTGGCTCCGGAGGCCAACGCCTTATCCATTAGGCCACAAGAGCGCTCAGAAACGACTTTACAAAAAAAGGAAATACTGAAGAATATGCAATTGGAGTTAAAACATTTAATGTTTACCTTAAGGAGAGGCTTTGAGTTTCGAAGAATTTAAAGTTCCTTATTATTAGTCTATTTTGAATGGGACAACAAGGTTAAACTAATATCCTCTCCAGTAAAATAGGAACTGCTCCTGGCAGGACTCGAACCCACAATCTTTGGCTCCGGAGGCCAACGCCTTATCCATTAGGCCACAGGAGCGCTCAGAAACTACTTTACAAAAAAGGAAATACTGAAGAATATGCAATTGGAGTTAAAACAGTTAATGTTTACCTTAAGGAGGCTGTGAGTTTCGAAGAATTTAAAGTCTTAGTATAATTAGAGTCTATTTTGAATGCGACAACAAGGGGGAAACCTTTTCCCCTCCAGTAAAAAAAAGGAACTGCTCCTGGCAGGACCCCGAACCCACAATCTTTGTCTCCAGGCCAACGCCTTATCCAAATTTGGCCACAGGGGCGCTCAAAACTACTTTACAAAAAAAAAGGGAAAAACTGAAGAATATGCAATTGGGGTTAAAACAGTTAATGTTTACCTTAAGGGGGCTTTGAGTTTCGAAAATTTAAAGTTCTTAGTATAATTGTTTTTTTGATTCGACACAAGGTTAAACTAATATCCTCTCCGTAAAAAGGAACTGCTCCCGCGGACTTGATCCCAATCTTCGGCCGGGGGGCCAACGCCTTATCCATTTGGCCACAGGGCGCTCAAAAAATAAATTTAAAAAAAGGGAAAAACTGAAGAATATGCAATTGGAGTTAAAACGTTAATGTTTACCAAGGAGGCTTTGAGTTTTGAAGAATTTAAAATTTCCCTTTTTATTAGTCTATTTTGAATGGGACAACAAGGTTAAACTAATATCCTCCAGTAAAAAAGGGAACTGCTCCTGGCGGACTCGAACCCACAATCTTTGGCTACGGAGGCCAACGCCTTATCCATTAGGCCACGGGCGCTCAGAAACTACTTTACAAAAAAAAGGGAAAAACGAAGAATATGCAATTGGGGTTAAAACAGTTAATGCCTTAAAGGGGGCCTTTTTTAAGAATTTAAAGTTCTTGTATAATTTGAGTCTATTTTGAAAGGACAACAAGGGTAAACTAATATCCTCTCCCGTAAAATGGGCTCTCCTGGCAGGCTCAACCCAATCTTTGTCTCCGGGGCCAACGCCTTATCCATTAGGGCCCCAGGGCGCTAAAACTACTTTTTCAAAAAAAAGGGAAAAACTGAAGAATGTGCAATTGGAGATAAAACAAATTTTACCAAGGAAAGGGTTTGAGTTTCGAAAATTTAAAGCTCTTAGTATATAGCCCATTTTTTATTCGACAACAAGGTTAAACTAATATCCTTCCGTAAAATAGGGAAATGCTCCTGGCAGGACTCAACCCCCCTCTTTGGCCCGGGGGAACGCTCTTATCCATTAAGCCCAGGAGCACTCAGAAACTACTTTAAAAAAGGAAAAACTGAAGAATATGCAATTGGGGTTAAAACATTTAATGTTTTCCAAAAAAGAGGCTTTTTAGTTTCGAAGAATTTAAAGTTCTTAGTATAATTAGTCTATTTTGTATTCGACAACAAAAGGTTAAACAAAATCCCCCCAGTAAAAAGAACTGCTCCCGGCAGGACTCGAACCCCAAAACTTTGGCTCCGAGACCAACCCATATCCATTAGGCCACAGGGGTGCTCGAAGCTGCTTTACAAAAAAAAATATGAAGAATCGGCAATTGGGTTTTTTAAAAAAGTTAATCTTAAACTTAAGGTGGCTTTGAGTTTCGAAAATTTAAAGAGTTCCCTTTTTATTAGTCTATTTTTAAAGGAAAAACAAGGGTAAAAACAAAATCCTCTCCCTAAAATGGAAACGCTCCCGGGAGGACTAACCCCCTTTGGTCCCGGGGGCCAACGCCTTATCCATTAGGCCACAGGGCGCTCAGAAACTACTTTACAAAAAGGAAATATGAAGGTACTTTGGGGTTTAAAAAAGTTAATGTTTCCAAAGGTTTTTTAATTTCGAAGAATTTAAAAAACTCCTTGTTTAGTCTATTTTGAATGGGACAACAAGGTTAAACTAATATCCTCTCCAGTAAAATAGGAACTGCTCCTGGCAGGACTCTAACCCACAATCTTTGGCTCCGGAGGCCAACGCTCTTATCCATTAAGCCACAGGAGCACTCAGAAACTACTTTACAAAAAGAAAGGGAAATACTGAAGAATATGCAATTGGGTTAAAACATTTAATGTTTACACCTTAAAGAGGCCTTGAGTTTCGAAGAATTTAAAGTTCTTAGTATAATTAGTCTATTTTGTATTCGACAACAAGGTTAAACTAATATCCTCTCCAGTAAAATAGGAACTGCTCCTGGCAGGACTCGAACCCACAATCTTTGGCTCCGGAGACCAACGCCATATCCATTAGGCCACAGGAGTGCTCCGAAGCTGCTTTACAAAAAGGAAATACTGAAGAATCGGCAATTGGGTTTTAAAAACCGAGTTAATCTTAAGAACTTAAAAGGTGACTTTGAGTTTCCGAAGAATTTAAAAAGAGAGTTCCTTGTTATTAGTCTATTTTTGAATGGAACAACAAAAGGGTAAAAAACTAATATCCTCTCCAGTAAAATAGGAAACGCTCCTGGCAGGACTCGAACCACAATCTTTGGCTCGGGGCCAGCATATCCATTGAGCCACAGGAGCGCTCAGAAACTTACTTTACAAAAAATGCTATGAAGAATACAGTGGAGTTAAAACTGGTTAATGTTTACCTTAAGGAGGCTTTGAGTTTCGAAGAATTTAAAGCTCCCTTGTTATTGATCTATTTTGAATGGGACAACAAGGTTAAACTAATATCCTCTCCAGTAAAATAGGAACTGCTCCTGGTAGGACTCGAACCCACAAACTTTGGCTCGGAATTACCTTGCTTATCCATTAGGCCACAGGAGCGCTCAGGAAGCTACTTTACGAAAAAGGAAATACTGAAGAATATGCAATTGGAGTTAAAACAGTTAATGTTTACCTTAAGGAGGCTTTGAGTTTCGAAGAATTTATAAAGTTCTTAGTAATTAGTCTATTTTGAATGGGACAACAAGGTTAAACTAATATCCTCTCCAGTAAAATAGGAACTGCTCCTGGCAGGACTCGATCCCACAATCTTTGGCTCCGGAGGCCAACGCCTTATCCATTAGGCCACAGGAGCGCTCAGAAACTAATTTACAAAAAGAAAATACTGAAGAATCGGCAATTGGAGTTAAAACTGTTAATGTTTTTCCTAAGAATGCTTTGGGGCTCGTAGTATTTTAAGCATGTTATTTATTTATAATTATTATTATGTTTTGTTTATAATTATTCTGTTAATTATTTATAATAATTATTTTTTTTATTTATAATAATGATGTTATTTATTGATAATTATTGCTGTTATTTATTTTTAATTATTGCTCTGTTATTTATTTATAATAATTATTTTTTTTTATTTATAATAATGATGTTATTTATTGATAATTATTGCTGTTATTTATTTTTAATTATTGCTCTGTTATTTTTTTATAATTATTATTATGTTGTTTATTTATAATTATTATGTATAAATTTTATCATTTTATATTGATATTAATTATTGATTGATATTGGTTATTTTATTTTATTCTAATATTCTTCATTTGGAATATATTTCAAAATAGTGCCTTACAATTATTTTTCTGACAATTTATTTCAGCCAGGCCGCCATCTTGGATTCCTTGTAACTCGACAACAACCGCTGTTTGGCGCGTAGCACTCTGATATCAAATTTAGTTCCTTTTTGAAGTTACGCATTCTGATAATTAGGCCGACGATATTAAGTAATTTAACAAATACTTTGGTGTGGTTTTGAAGCTAGGCGAGTGAAGTATAAAATTAAGTGTGTCATCCTCGTCACTAGACCACTGTTTAAAATTACGATGCTTTTTGCCAGTAGCCCTCGAGTAACTTTAGAGTGCGACGGCAATAAATACTCACTGACTTCTTTTTTTTAATCGTTCTCCTTAAAAATCTCTTTATATTTTAGATTTTATTCTAATTATTTCTAAAAGTATAAATCATGTGTCCTTTGTGTAAATTGCCTTTCTAAAAATAAAATCTTTTGGAAGTGCTCATATTTTTATTGTGATACTCTAAATTTGTATGAGAATTTTAGGGAATAAATTTACTTCGGTGCCAACAGTAAATGTATTTTTCTTTTAACATAACAATCTAGATAAAGTGTTAAGTTTGTGAAACATTTTCTTTTTTGATAGATTATACTTCTTCTACAATATAAGGTTTTTATCCTATTTAATATTATTTTTCTATTTTAATTTCTTTTTCCCATTTAATAGTTTCGAATTTTTGCATTAATTTCATAGTTTTAAAAAGATTTATGGAGAATTTTCTTATTGTACTTGTAATGATATTTTCTGTAAAATTGTTTTACTTTTTTCAATAGAAAAACTACATTATTAAAATTCGATCTTCTCCCATAAAAATGAAGGATAGGGGAGAACTATCTCTCTTTCTGCTAGCACTTCCATAAAAATAAATTTTATTCGGTAAAATATTTCACCCACTTTTTTTGGGGGGGTTGAAAAATATTTGTATTTGAAAGCATTTCTTTTCATTTAAGATATTTTTCCAATGTGTAGAGTTTCCGAAACGCTTCCATCCTGAAGCATGCTTTAAAGGAAAGTCAATAGGATACAAAAGAAGAAAAGATTGTGTGCGTTCTTCAATATATATTGATGTTTAAATATAACTTACCTTTAAATGTGATTTATCTGACTATGCTCAGTCTTTGTTATCTGTAGGACTGAACAACTGTTAAGAACTCTATTCATTTAAATATTTACATATTATTTGTATTTTAAGCATATTAAACATTTTTTAAAGCAATTTTTACTTGAAAGCATATTAGTTTTAAATAATTTTTTGTGATTTATCAGAAGAATGGTGATTTACCTTGAATTCAGAATTGAAATAATAAACTTAAGAATTTTTAAAATTTGATTTTGTCTAATTTTTCAGAGATTCTAACTCTTTGTCAAAGACTAACATGTTATTTTTTTTGAGACTCTAGGTAGACTCCTTGTGTGCCGACAAGTATAACACAAGTCTTACAAACGTAAGTCAATACACAATCAATAGTGGTAAGATATTTCAAGTAGAAGGATATAGGCACAAATGGGAAAAGAAACGAACAAAAAAAAATGAATGCAAATACAATAAATACAGAATAAAATACAAGATTGATCACATGCAAACGGATACATTCAGTAATTAAAATTAAGCATTGGGGAAGATTAGGAAACACGATCATAATAAGATTTTCAAAATACAAATACATAAAGCATCCATACACACATAGGTACACATGTAGAAACATATATATAATATATATATATACATATACACACATATATATACACATATATATAGGCTAATTCTCTACAAACAAGAGATATCATCCAAACAATAACATTCGAAAAACACATAGACAGTAGGAAAATCACACAATGAAGGACATAAGAGTAACCGAGATTAAAAATTATAAAATGGATGCTGCAGTGTTATAAACATTACTGACTTAGGACAGCTATTATATAAAATAATTTATATAAAAGTGGGGTTGAACATGTTTTTTTGCCATCCAACCTTATACTTATATACCACATATATATACATGTATATTCACTTACAGTAAATGATAGCAAATACACAAAATTTACAATCTAAATAATACGGGAAAAAAAGCTATTAATGTATGCAAAATGATGAAATTTTTTTGCCTTGAACAAAGGCAGAGAAAAAAAGGCCACGCTATATTTGTTTTTTTTGTAGGCAATTCATGGGGTGTACGTTTTCGGAAAAAATTTAAGTACAAACAAAAAAAGTATCAGATGCTTGACATCCTGGACTGTGTCACTGGCGCAAAACACTGGTCTTTTGGCGACAAACTGAAGCGTTGCAAATAACTTTAAAGTTTGTATGCCCAGTTAAAAATTTTGGGTAAGTTTAAAATAAGGTTAAAAGGGCTTAGTTTTTTAAGTTATTGACTTTTTAAAAACTGCCCGCCCAAACTATTATGGATGAACCTCTTATTCTGAACTCCCAAAAGGTGAAAAAATAACACCCCGGAAAATTTTTTCTCTCAAAGCTTCCAAAACTCAGCCAATGTGAAGACATTCATCTTCAACAAATTTAATGTGACTCCCCTTCTATACGGCGAGGGGTCTCGTTGGACTTACAGTAGAACGTCTTTTATACGAACGTTTATTACCCGGAGCGTCAAATTTTCGAACCAGCTCTCAAAAACAGAGCCTGAAAAATGTTTTGGAATAGGCTGTGGCCAAATTTAGAAGGCAAAAAAGACTTCAATGAGGGACAGCGAGGAGTTTACCGATTTTTTGTCCAATCGAACCGGGTTTTAAAGAATGCGATGAAGAAGATGTAAAACCTGGAGGGATGTGATGCGAAGAATGTGGATTTCAAATGCTAAATGATGACGAGATTGTGACTTCCGTGCAAAAAAGAATTCGATCCTGTCGACGATGAAACGGATGAAGACGAAAAAAACAACAACAGCGAAAGTAGAAAGGAGTCCACCAAATGCTCCCGGGTTTTCCCGCGTTAGAACAATTTGGGCGGTACGAAAAACAATCAAAGTGCTGTCCTCCCCTTTCCTGCTACTCAAAAAAATCAGAAAACCCGTGCGGAAAAACGAAGAAGGTGTACAATGGTGCAGCGAAAATAAGTGATTATTTCCAGAAAAAAGGTAAAATAGGCATTTTGCACCTTTTTTTACTTTTTTTTTTAAAAGCCCCTTTTCCCCGCCGGGATGATTTTTAATATTCTATAGTGTGGGTTTTCCCTATACTGCATGGATCACATTGGGTTTTTTGGGTTTAATTCGATGAATCGCGTATACGAACGGTGTCCGGTCCCAATCGATTCGGAAAAACGACGTTTTTGCAGGGTTTAAAAAGTGACGGACTCGTGGCCGGTGTGCCCGGGAGTCGAGCCTTTTGTCTCTGAAACCCGTCATATAAAGTGGAAAGACCCAATTTTAAATCTGCCGGGGTTTTAAAAATTATCCTGTTGACTTGTGGGGGAAATTCAGGGGAAGGCTTGGGAAGAGGTGCCAAATCAGGTGTCATACGATATAAAGGGGAAAAAATTGGGATCTAATTTGATATAGGAGTGCTACACCCAAACAATAGTTGTCAGTGAATGGAACCCAAGATTGCACCCTAGCGGTAACAAATCGCCTGGAAAATTTTAAAAAACTTTTTTTAAAATATATTTCAAATGAAAAATTAGAATGGGTTAAAAAAAACAAATATAATTTAATTGAATGTCAATATAATATAATAAAAGTATAGGGACTAATAAATTATATTATGGTTATATAATAAAAAACATATAATATAATTTAATAGTAATAATTATATAGAATGATGGTATAAAAATAATAAAATTAAAAACTATTTATAATAAACATATATAACAAATAATTATTATTATACATAATACTGATATTTTAAAAAAATTTTTTCAAACCCCCTAAAAATTATAAAAAAAATGACAAAAATTATGGAAATTTTTAAAAATAAATAGTATGTAAAAATTTTTTTTTAAAACTAAAATTTAAAATAAAATAATTATATAATATATATTAAAATTTATAATGTATATCAATTAATAAGTGCTGATAACTTACAATGTCCCCCAAAAATGCAATTTCCTTTAATGAATTTCGTCGAACAAGGAACGTTTAAAAATGCATTATTAAAAAATAAAATAAGGTGGAAATAAAGCGATTTTACAATAATTTAAAAACACAGCCCCCATTCTTTTATAAAAAATTTCCCAGTATTCCCTTTATATTAGAAAATTTCCCTATTCGAAAATAGCACAAAAAACATCTGAAGACTTAAATAGAAGCAAAGGAAAAAGAAATTTTGTGAAAACCTTAAATTTAAAAAAAAACAAAAATTAAAAACGTCCAAAAATTTAAAAGGGTAACCCGAAAAAAAACCAATACAAATTGACTCTAATATATGAATCTCCATCCCCCAACCATATTATCACACGATAAAAAAATCCAAGGTAACCATATTGCAATTTTATCGCCCCCTCTTGGCGAACATAAACAAATTTGTACCCCTTTCGCTCGTATACCCAGCATCCTTGGAAAAGTATCGGGGCGTGTTGGTAGCCGATATATCAAATTGGGAGTGGGGCACTTTTACAGTTCTCTGACATCCAAAAGTTGAAAAATACAGCATATATTTTGTAGCTCATTTAAAAAAGCAATTGAATATAAAATTATGAAATCAATTTTTGATAATATAGTACTGAATGGTTTTTATTTTTGAAAAACGGTATAGAAAAGGAAATATTTGTCACAACTTTTATTATTAAAAAAAAAATATCTAACAAAATAATTTTTTCAAAAGCATATTAATTTTTGAAATATTAATTTCAAAAACTTTATTTTTTCCCTTCTTAAACCTTTTATTTAAAAAAAACCCTTCCCAAAATTTTAAAATTTTCCTCTTTCAAGACCCAAAAGGGGAAAAATTTCCCTCGTTTTGAAATTTGGGTTTTGTCGTATTTTATTATATTTATTGCATTTTTTTTATAAAATATAAAAGTATAGAATGTATAAACCAATTACGTAAAAAGGTAAAAATTAAAAAAAAAAATGAACTGTTAAAAAAAAATTTTTTACAAATTATAAAAATCTTTCGCAGGCTGTATTCTTATTCTTAATACTTATTTAAGTTAATTGTGTCTCGTAACAATACATCAATGTGTTTTCTCTCATATTTTATACGTTATTCTGTAAGTACAATTTTCTGTGGTAATAAAGTATATTTCAAGAAATGAATACAAAAATCTGATATAAACCACACAATGATCCAAACTTCTACACACTGTTATGTATTTTTCTGATGATTTTGATTTATTTGCTTCTAAACAAATAAAATAAAAAGACAGTTACATATACTAATATTTACTCCCAGAAACCTTGGGTTTCGTGGGGTTACAAATTTTTTAACAAAATCTCTTCTTTGAAACACTAATTATAAAAATATTTCAACGGCAACACTTTACTATGCATACTAATCACAATTACATGTGAAAAGGGGAACCCCCCCCTTGAAAAAAAAATTTTAATTTTTTTTGAATCCCTACCCCCGATTATTTTCCCCTGTCTACGGTTATAATTTATCCACCTTTAACCTAAAATCTGCGTTGCATATGTTGAAATAATTATAAAGAATCTTTAAGCACATACTATTGTGACACATTATCATTTTTATAATGTTAAACGCATAGTGTCTGGAGATGCACGACATTCAGAGTTGATGATAATCCCATGACTGAAACTGAGCGGTCTAAACTCGAAATCAGCTTTTAAAAAACGGGGGGTAAAAACATTCTTGTCATCTTAAATTTAATCCCCCTATCTGGGGAAAAATCGGGGACTTTTTGTAAATTGGGGAGAATGCTATCGTATTTTCCTAAAATAGGTTAGTCAGTAGATAACTGAATTAATAGGGGGGTGTTCTGGGGAGTCTGCGGTATTTAGGACCCCAAGTGAAATTAAGGCATGAGTGTCAACACATGTGCAAAAATCATTGGTCAAAAAATTGTTAAAAAACTGATTATGTTAAAATTTAAATTCTAGAACCCTATAATTAGTGTTTACTATATAGTAAGGGGGCGAAATATATACTTAGAAGTTGAAGTTAAATTTCCCCAACTCAAGGGCTAAAAAACAGGAGTGGGCAATTTTTCCCCGGGGGATTTTACGGGCTACTTCTAATTTTTTTAAAGGTGTTGCGGGGCCGCCCCGTGTGAAAAAGGGACACACAAGGAGAAAGGGGGGGCAAGGGTCCCGAACCCTCCTTTGATTTTTTGATTTATTTTAATTCCCTCTTAATTCGGGGAAACGTAATTATTTGTTATTAATACTTTTTTTTATTAATTATGCTGATTATTTATTTAGTAATTTATTTTTTACTTTTTTTTGTTTCCCCCGACATTCTACAGAATTAAAAAATATGTTTGGCTGCGTATTGCGGTATGATACAAGAATGGTTGATTTTCAACCCTCCAACCCCTCCCTCCTCCATTGAAAATTTCTTGTGTGCGTCAATGTCCAGTGTCGTAAGTGTGGTGATGTAGGAAAAGGGGTCTGCAATATTTATTTTATAACTTAATATAACAAATACTACATATGTACTTACCAACAGAACTAAAAAAAAACTTTGTGATACCGCCCCCTTATGGTGGCCGTATCTTTGATTGTCAGCGTGAGCTAGAGGTGTAGGGTTTGCAAAAGGAATTGACATTTTTGGTTCTTAATATGACTTTATTAAGAATAGAACTTAAATGTCTAACAATTTAGATAAATTTAATTAAGCGAGAATCTACAATGAACAAACATACAGTGATAGTTAAAACGAATCGCGTAATTTAGACCACTTTCTCTAAGTTATAATTATTTAATCCGCCTACTCTCACTTCTAATAATATTACAAGTCCTAATATCAAATAATCATTCCTACCCTAATCCAAACTTAGATTCAATCTTTATGTGGAAACGTCTGGGTGCGCGTGCAATGGCATGCACCTTGTTTTAATGGCTTGTTTTCCAGGTAACTTCACGATTGGCTGTCAATTCCTACTAGTCTCTTTCACACATACCCTTCCCCAAAATTGCCATTTCACTTACTGAAACTTCTGTTATTTAAAAGCGATCTTATTTCCAGTTTTTTTCACATTTTGCTTCTTGGGGTTTGGTTGGAAAAGAGTTGCCATTAATCTTGGCCACCAAAGAACCCAGAGGTTATGTTAAGGAAAAGACGCGTGAGCCCGTCACAACTTACACTTTTGAAAACCGCGTTTAAAGCAAAACGCAAGTACGAACATAATAATCATAGCCCAAAATTTTATAATATGAAACGATGCGTTTGTTATGAAACTATTCAAAATACATAAAAAAATGAAGCCTTTTTATCTTAAGTTAGTTTTTGTTGTTATAATCAGCAGAAGACTTATAGTCTGCGAATTTCAGTCAATCTTGAATATTTCCCTATATAATTACTAACACCTAAAATATTCACGCGGTCACCCCAAAATATCTCTGCGGTCTACCAGTCGATAGCGATCGACTTAATGCCCACTCCGGCTGTATAGGGTGTTGTCTGGGATGGGCGTTATAATGATGAAAAAAGACGAAAGACAAAAAACAACCAAAAAAAAACTTTT
>BMAV01003495.1:0-39671 GCA_019973955.1 Trichonephila inaurata madagascariensis
AGGTATCTTTTGGACAGCACATTTATTTTACAAATACGAAAATAACGATCAGGGAAACAGCACACAGCAAGTCTGCCCAAAAAGCAAAAGCGACCAGTTAGCTAGTGAACCCCGTAGAAGGAATGCGTGGGGTGAAGGGGAAAACCTAGCGTGGGCGGGTCCATAGACCCTTCCGTCAGAAAAAATAGTTCACTCGCTTCACCCCAACAGAAAGCAACTGAGATAACAAACAGAAAATCAAAATAAATATAGATGGTTGATAAAATAATGTAAGCTCTAGCGGAAAAGTCAAGGTTGGGGGCAATGAACGAAGGAGGATATTGCTCGTCGGAATCAACAAGAGTTAAATGGTACCAATTATTTGCCTAAAAACAAAATCTACAGCTGATTTTTTTAAAAAAAAAGACAGCAGATTAAAACATCGATCGATAAAACTCTATTTACAACAGTGCAATTCGCTGGGATCACTATTGAATAGATTCTTGTTGCTGTCAACTCCAAAATAAATAAATTAATGCAGTGGTGCAGGGAGCATCAGAACTGTAACCTTAACGACCGATCTAATTGGTCTGAAGAACCGTCTTTCACAGGAACAGACGCGAAGTCACGTGCACTGAACGATTACATCCTAATTTTTTTTAGATTCAACCATAAAACCGGTGGTGTAACGTACTCCCCTGCACCGGGGGGAGGCAAAGTCTGACTGATGCCAAGTGCGTATTTAATAAATTTATAAAATATTAAAGGCAAAAAAAACACCTGACTTTTCAGAGGGACTTTGCACCCTAATATTCTCCGTTACGCCATTGCGTGAAGCATGAAGGGAGATGGTGAGAGATGCCATTACTGACATTCTTTAGAATCTAAATTGATCGGTAGCTTACCAAATCTATTTGAACGTAATCTAAAATTACCAATCATGCTAACAATCTCTTCTGGTGGCTGTCCCTTGTTTCAGGCGGAAAATGTTACGGTCGACACAGAGAATAGCATGAAAGGAAATAAGTCACAAGACTTTTTGCCCTTTTTGGGAATGTTTTAGCAACAAGTAAGAAGAGAGTTTTCTGCCTTCATCACAAACAAAATTGGAAGATAATGAATGGAATGTGGTATAAAAAATACCTTTGTCTTATCTCAGAGATTTACTTACCGCAGTTCTCCTCAAACTTTCAATATTTGCAACCCAATATTCAATCATAATTTTCATCACCGCCCCCCTCCATACAATAACGATGTGCTGAATTCAATAATTTTATACTTTGACGCTAAAACTACAATACGACTTTAATCTCTTTTAAGTGCCACTGGTCTCGTTCAGCCAAAGCGTTCATTGTCCCTTACTTATATATGCGTCTTTCCGAAGTACGATCTTCTCTGTACACTGCCATGCATAAAACTATTCCGAAAGTTTTGAAATACAAAAAAAAAGACCTTGACAGTGTTTGCGAAGGATTTACTTATTTCAGAAAACTTTTTACTTAATTATTCCTTTTTATCCCCTTCCCCAATACATCACATGTGCATGCCTACGTGGAAACGGTGGCATTGAGGAGGGAATCGTGTAGCTTTTAATCTGCAGTTAAGGGATTAATTTTAAACCTTACAAAAATTATCAAGATAAGTGTTTTTTGTACATAATTTCATATATGACAAGCCCATGGGGCTACTGGTAATTATTAAACTGGTTCTTCGTACTGTTAAATTGATTGTAAAATACATTGTGTGCAGTACTGATTCATTTATAAGTGTATTATATCAGTGCAAATATGTGTTTTATATTTTATTATATCAGAATGTATTTTATTTGTTTACTTTCAGAAAATTATCAAATTCTTTTAAATAAACTTTCGTGTTCGACTTTTCAATATTCTCGCGTCCCCTTCGTAGAGTTATCAAACCCTCCTAGGAGAGGGGGGTGCCCCACAGTTTGAGAAACGCTGACTTACCGTATATTACGGCGCATAACGCGTACCTTTCACTTCAGTCTGCATTTTTAATTTTTAGGTGTATTAAATGCGTACCCTTTTCTTTATGAAGATAGCTTTTGAAGTCATTCATTCAAAGGATTTTTACCGGCTTTCTAACAATGGCACACTGAATGGATATGAGAAAATTTCGTGTTGAAGATTCTTAACAGAGTAGCAAAAAATTCTCAAAATAAGGTGGATTTTATTCAATGGAAATGTGCACAAGAAACCTATTCCAGATTTTCGAAAAGAAAAAAAACGTACATAATCTGGAGTAAGAACACACTTTCTACACGAATGAAATCATTTAATTAGATGTTTCGACTTTCTTCTGTCATTTGAAGTCGTAATTTTGAAGGAAACATCGGACCCTTTAGTAAGTCACATTTTTTTAAAGTAGAAATACAGTTGATGTAGGTTTCTTTTAGTATTAAATATAGGCCCAACCAAATAAAACAAATGCTGTTTTCAAGTGCAGAATCTTCTAATTTTCAAAAGAAAATCAAAATCGTGATGCGGTTAATATTGCTGAAAGTTTTATACGGAAGAAAAATGGAGTGATAATCATTAATATGCCATTGAATAAATTGCTCAAAGGAGTAAAGAAAAGTCTTATTCCATACAAAAGCTTTGCGAGTGTTTAAAAATCACTAGAATGAATTAATTGAAGCGTGAAACAGTGTACATTTATTAGAAGTCGGAGGGGAGGGAGTATGCAAATAAAAGTGAACATTTTAATTCAGCTCTGAATTTGGATGTAATCAATTTAGGATTCATGACAATTTACGCCACTTTTTTTTAAATAAACAGCATATATAAGCACATATAGAAATCTAGTTTTTTGTGCTCTTAATTTTTTAATCAATTATTTTTATGTTTAGCCCTTAATTCTCGACCTATTTTGTATACTAAAAGCGTGTTTTGCTTCGTAATATAGGTATATTTATTCTACGTTGAATTACTGCAATCTATAAAGCTCATGGTGGACCAACACCCTGTTAATAAAATTAGTAGTTAAAACTTCGAGTGCTTTCGGATATTTTTTCTTAGCATCCGTATTACTTTGACTAATGACAAATAAGAAAAGACCGCCTTTCCGTCATGTGACTAAAATGACGTAGAGCAGGATGCTCTTTTCTTTTCTTTCTTTTTTTTAACATATAAAGCCAAAACAAAATGTCGATGGTTGCTTCTCGAATACTTTAGAATGATCTGAATTCGTTTTTTGTTCAGCTGTCTCCTCCTACAAATAACCTTCACCGATGTTATTCTAAATCCTGTTCAGTCAATTGAAAATTATTTTATGAGCACAATAGAGTTTTTATCTTCGGTTTACTGTAACTTTATTTATGTAAGTGATATAATGTAAAATTTGAACTATTTGGAGTAATGCCTTTCTCTTGAAATGAGAAACAAAACATATCTTGAAAGTATTGCTTTTAATTTGATTCTAATTGTTGCTGTATTCACAATTCTCTAATAAAATTACAACGGAAGAAATTTATTTAAATACTTTTTCAAACTAAAGAAAACTTTTAAATCTTTGGGGGTTTTTTTAATCAAAATTGTCTAATAACCTATTAAATACTCCAAAGATTTTTATTAAAATGTTATATTTCGGTAAATTATATTAAAAAATTATTTAATTACAAAAAGACTTGTTTGAATTGTTTGATGGTATCAAATGATATCGGCTTTTAAATTAACGTCTTATCTGTGCATAGTTTCGTATTTCTTCGTGTGAATCTTCGTTTCGTGAAATATCAAATGTTGTAGTAAAATGTTTATAAGTAATAAATATAATAACAGTGGTGGCCAAAATTGTGGACACTTTTTAAATTGTTAGGTTTTTTTTATGTTTGTATGCTTATAGAAAATTTTACGTTGCACAAAATGCTAAGTATTTTTATATCACTTTAAAGGAAATTTAATACTACATTCAATACGAAAAACAAAATTCAAATATTTGCAACGCATAAAAAGATATGCTGCAATACTGTCAATATACATTAGATACTAATGATAACAGATAGTTATCAGAACTTAGTAAGGTTGCCTTTAATCTTTATTATAGCTTCACATCGATGTTTCATTGATTTGAAAATAGTTTTAAGCTCTAATTATATCCTCAATTAGTTCCTTTTTATTTCATTGGTATCTCATTCACTCAAGAGTTTTCAAACGGTGCCTTAATTTTGACCGTGGTAGTTTAAGTAGTGTGTGGTGCTATTTTAAATTATGCAATGTTTGTTAAAGCCTATCCTTTCACGAGTTCACAAAGGATAATCTTTTTCATCCCGGTTATTGAAAAACGTTCTCACAGTTTCATTAAACTGTTCTTATGATACGAATTCGGTCCAATTTTAATTTTTTTTCTATATCTGAATTCAGTTTTAGGTAGGTAGATATTTAACAAAAAAATTGGAAATATATAGAAAGCAATACTATATAAAAATGCACCTTAACATCTTCGCGTAATGTTAGAGCGTTGGCTGGCACGCGGATAGCAGAGGAGAACTGAAAGGAAAAGGAGAGTGAAGGGAAGTTTAAGGGGAAAGAGTGTTAAACAAGCGGAAATAGAGCTCTGACTTGTTAATTTCATTTTTTAACTGAATTAAATCATGTACTTTCCTCAGGGACTACTTTTTTTTAAACATCTTTTGTGAATTGACCTTAGAAATTTGATAAAATCCCTAATTTCATAATTTTTCTGCGACGTAATTTCCATTACATAATTTCACTTTTCTAGACGGTTGTATCTAATTATATATATATATATATATATTGTTATTAGTGGGGGTTCGAGGATTTTATGCAAATCAGTCATAAGGAACCAGAAGCAATGGAAATTTTATTTTCTAAAAAAAACCAATCCTTGAAATACAGGAAACACAGAAAAATTCGCAGAATAAATCTCAGAAGGTCTTCCCGCCTTCAACAGCGCTCAGATCAGTGTCTAAAATACAAGTATGCTAAAGAGGTTTAGCACTCGCTCGTCCAACTCAACACCCGAAGTAATGACTAATCGCTGGTTGACTCTTCACAGTCAAAACAAGACTAACTCAGATTCGGTGAGCTACTCCCTATTTAAAGGCCTTACGGCTACTTCTAAGAAATTTGCTTGCATCATAGATCGTGATATTAGTAGATTTCTCCACTAATTTCCAGAAGAATGCATATGGTTGCGAGCTCGCTAAAAGTGGTCGCCAAGGTCCTGTTTCCATTGAATCGACATTATAATGTAATAGTTACATAATCCTTTCCAGGGGAGTGGCTAATAGGTCTAGCCACATATTAAAATTTTTTTCTCCATGCGCGTGGTGGATATTTAGTCTATCCACATGCGTTAATTGAAGCTAATAACAAGCTAATTCGTGGAAATACTACAAAAAACTTTCTTTGTGTGGTGGATAGGGACCGCATAAAAAAAGTCGCATTTATAAAATATGCCCATTATTTACGAAATTTATGTAAGAGTGCTTCCATAACAAAATAAATAATTAAATATTACACATGGAAACATTTTAAAAACATATAGTTTCTCGTTGTATATACAGATACGTCTTTAAAATGCACATACATAATTCATCGCTACTCATCGTAATCCAAAGTACTGTAATGAATAAGTTCAAAATCGCTTTCGTCATTTCAAGGTGCAATTTCAATTGATTTATTTTTTGGCAATATAAAGTAAGAGATAATTTTTTGTAACGAAGGACGGGTGGTCAGTTGCTTGTAAATGTCACGATAACCAGCTATACACGATTGAAGCCCTTTTTGGAATTTTATACTCCTATCTTAACTGGTATCTATTTTAAGAAAATGCTTTTCCAATTTGTTGGAAAGCTGGATCCCTGCATATTTTCATCCACTCTCAAAGAATCTGGCTTTTTGTTCAGAATTTATCGAATTATTGATAATGTCACTGTCATTGAAAGTTTCGTCTTCAATCAAGCGCGAGCTGCTGGAGCGTTGAGAGAAAACAACTGAATGCGCATTGTTGGGAGACTGTTTATAACAAATGTGAACAGAGCATCTTGAAGTGTCTACATTTCAGTGGTGTAACGTACACCTCCGCATCACGGGGGCAGGACTCTAGGGGCCCAAGGGCTGACTTACGCTAAATACGTATTTACCCAATTTATAAAATATTAAAGGCAAAACACCTGACTTTTTCAGGTGGGGGGAGGTTCCTAACATTCTCCGTTACACCACTGGTAAATAGATAGAAAACATTACAGTGGAGCCAAAGCCATTGAGTCCTGTCACGGAGGGAAAAGGACTCTAGGAGCCCAATTCTTGACTAACGCTAAATACATATTTACCCAATTTATAAAATATTAAAGGCGAAACCTGACATTCAGGGGGTGAGGGATCCTACCATTCTCCGTTACGCCACTAGTAAACAGATAGAAAACATTACAGTGACGCCAAAGCCATTGAAATTCATACACCGCATAAAAAAAATATCGCACATAAAAATCACACAAAAAGGAAATCAAAAAAAAATACCGCACAAAAATAGGTTCGACTGTACTTTATCAAAGAAAAGTGTATTTTAGCTTTGTGCCCGTTAAAGGGTTAACATAAAATAACAGCGTAAGATAAAATAAATGTAATATAGAATAATATAAACGTATTACGCATCCAGATATAAATTATTTACACTATTTTAAGCATTCATTACACAAAATTAGTAATAATATTAAATATTTCTACTTCTTACCCCTTTCTGTTTTCACTTACTTTTCGTTTAAAACCGTTCCTTTTCTTTTATTTCAAAATGTACCACTTTAAAGCTTCTGTGTAAAGATAAGTTTGATTTAATTTCATCTCACCGAAGGTACAAAATGGACTGCTGATGACATCTTCTGGTTTTTATCAAAACGCAAATCTACCAAACTTCGCTAATTTGAAAAATATTAATACGAACTTTATAAGATATATACTCAGAGTACCGAAAAGTAAACTTTTTTAATTTTCTCATTTATCAAAGTTTATTTCATAGTAATTGTAAAATAATCGCTTCAAAAGTAGTTTTGTTATCCCATCAGTACTGGAAATTTCTGCATTTTTGAGTTACACTAACATAAATCCGTACCTGACTCATAAGCCCAAGGTTGTGAGTTCTATCCCAGCAGGAGTCGACAGATTTTTTGGATGCGAAAATGGCAGGCGTGCTTGTCATACGATTATGTGTCATGTAAAAGATCCCTTGAATATTAACTGGCTCTGGTACTGTAGGCAAAATTAATTCGTGGCGATATATAGCATGGCATTATATAATTTATTCAATTCCGACGACAGCTTGAATTGAATAAATTCAAGCGTCAAAATTTATTCGTGGGTGTCACCACTAGATGGTGTCACCACTAGCGTCACCAATGAAATGGCTCTCACAATTGGAAACTTGCCGTGTCTGCCAAGGCTTAGCTGCTAAATTACAAATCATTTGGTAAATAAATTAAAAGTAAAAAAAAAAACTTTTTAAAAAACAAGCTTTTATTTAAATGCTCTAAAAAGAATAAAATAAACTTTTCTTTTAAAACTTTTTTTGCTGTCAACTTATAACGTCATTACACAATTTATGATATAAAAACTTGTCGCGAGATTTAAGTAATCGTATTTACTTAGTTTGAAAATTTTAAAAATTAAAATGAATCAGATCAATTTATTTAATTTGCTTGTTTATCTACACAGGTAAATCTCGCAACAAGCTTTTATATTATAAATTGTGCAATGGCGTTATAAGTTGATAGCAAAAAAAATTATTTTATTCTTTTTAGAGCATTTAAATAAAAGCCTGTTTTTGAAAAAGTTCTTTTTTTACTTTTAATTTATTTTTTACTTTTTAGTTGTCGCTGGATAGGTTTCTCAGTCTGTTCATCTCATTCAACGTATCATTGTTGCAAAGTCGTTTGCCGGTTAATTTTGAACAAACTAGCTCAGGGGTACTCAATCTTTTTTCCCACCAGGCCACTTACCTATGATAGATAGATATTTCATTCGGGCCTGAACAAGAGGATAATGGGGGGATAAACACTGAAAGACCAAAACAACATTGGACAAAGCAAAATTAATCAATATATTAAAACTTTTTTTTTTTTTTTGCTTTTACTATCCTACTTTTTTAAAAAGAAAAAACACTTTTTAAAAAATCCGCAATTTTAAACCAATTTTTTCAATTTTTGTGCAGAATTTGGATAATACTATACTACAAACGAAAAAATGGTTTCATGCGATTATCTTTAAAAATGACGAAGTTTTTAAATGTTTTAGGAAAAATTTGAGTATTTTTAAAAAAAATCGTAAAAAAAAACAGTTTTCGGCATTTTATTTCTTAAATGACTGATTCTAAAAGCGAAAAGCCTGAACTTTCTTAGCGCAGAATATCGATTCATTAACACGAAAAAAAATTCATACGGAACGATTTAGAAATCATTTTCATGAAAACGCTTCAATTTTGACTCACTTTGAAAAAATCGTAAAAAATAGGAAATATCATTATTTCTTAAAAAGAATTGTACCGTATCATGGTGAGATAAATGATCTTTCCGATTATGTAATTGTTTTTCGTCTCAGTTTGATAAAAGGAATAAGATGGGTTTTTTTATAAAAAAAAGGTCGAAAAATTGGAACTTCTTTAAGCTCAATCCGATAAGCCGCTCGGCAGGATAAAAAGCAAACAGGGGTAAAACAATTTTAAGGTTTTTAATTAAAATCTTTTTAACTAATTGCGATATCGGAATATAAATGGTCAAAACATGCATTTTCATTCAAACTAAACGAGTATACAAAATTTCAGCCCAATCGGTTGAAGCCATCAGCTTCAAAATTGCGGTGCAAGATTTCACCCGAACAAATTACATTGGAAGTTAAATAAAAGCTTGTGAAATATATCAACTCTTTTGCGCTCTATTCTTCGGTCGTATCCTGATCTTTCCTTTCGGTTATATAAAGTTCCTTTTTTAAGTATCTTACATACCTTAAAACGGAATACTTACACCCCATACATAAAATAGAATATTAACGTCTAGATTGTGTAAACATGATAAGGTTAAAAGCAATTCGTGTATACTTGCTTTCTTGGTTTTTGCATTACATATTTTTAAAATTATATATTAGGTGAAGCAGACCAAACACTAAATGACCTTTTAATTCAAGAAGTGGATAAGTAGCGGACCACAAAGAATTTTTTTGCCGCCGGCCAAGACAGACAAATATAGAGAAGATGTTTTTCTATATTTCGGTCGACATATATTTGTGAGCAAACTTTTCCATACCTTAAAATCAACAAGAATAAATATAGGTGTAAGTTGGTTGGGACATGAACTTGCAGGCTGTGATGAGAATTTCAACAAAGCAATCTCGCTTTTGATTCCAAAAAATAAATTCTGTAAGCTTTGCCCAAATGAACATATCGTCGGCCTAATTTTCAGAATGCGTAATTGATAAAGGCTTGTTACGCGCCAAGCCCTGTTTGACGCGATTCCTTAATCGCATCAAGCAGCGGTTAAAATTAACTCTATACGTTATCCCTATAGCAACCACATTACCACAGGATAAAAATATTAAGGTATTTTGTAATGTTATCACCCATTTTGGCGAACATAAACAACAACTTGGCGTGTAGCACTCCTATATCAAATTAGCACCCCAGAAGAAGTCACGCATTCTGATAACTAGGCCGATGATTTTAGATTGCATCAGAATGAATGCAGCTGTTGCAGAGCCACCAAACACGAACACGAAGGAAGTGTACACCACATACGATGTTTAACAGTGAAACCTGTTAGTGGTAGATGAAATTAATCGAAAGTAAAGTCGTGCCGTATAAGGATGCGTCCAGATCTGAACAACGTCAGAGAGTTCGGTTTCTGATTACAAGAGGTGAGTTTAATGCGGACATCTATCGACGAATAGTGGTAGTCTATGGCGGCACTGTTTAGTTCAAACGTCTGGGAACAGCTGGTGTTAATGTTTTCGAGGAGGGCAGCAAACAATATTGAATTTCCATGACAATGTCTGTCCACAAATCTGCCGTGAAACCAAAGCAGCTTTAAAAAAACTTTTTGGGAACTGTTAGAACATCCACCGTATAGTCCGTATTTGTCAACCACCTGCGACTTCTAGGTCTCAACGCCACTTAAGATAGTATTACGTTTCTCTTTGGACAAGGAAGTGAAGGAAGCTGAGGAGAACTTTCTCAAGAATCAACCCTGTTCTTTCTTCAGTGAAGACCTGCCGCCGAAACGATGGGACCTGTGTTACAACCCTAGTGCGATATCGCTTTATTTTCAATAAAAACATTTTTTTATTGAACTTGTCCACTTTTCATTTCGGCAACACTTATAGAAAAGTGTTAAAGGGTACATATCTCTCATTTTACTGATTCTAAAATTAATTGTGCTTGCAGCAATAAATGACATGAAATCAGCACAATAAATCAGGGTTATTCAAACTTTTTTTCTGCTGGGCCGCGTACATATGTCAGCTATTTCATGTGGGCCGTAAGGCTGCGGTAGCCCAAAGGTTCACGCATGACATGAGTTCGAGCCCAATACCACCAAAAAACCGCCTTGTAGGGGAGCGATGCACGTTACATCTGTCGAGAGCTCAAACGTCCTCCCGTTGGTGTGGTGTGGTAGTTAGAAGAGGGAGATACCAGTTCGTCACTTGACCATGGTTCAAAATTACGAGGTCCGTAGCCAAAAGCCTTCGTGTAGCTGAAAAATGTGACGTTAATATTCACTCATTCATTCATGTGGTCCGCATGCTATTGCACGCGGACCGCAACATGAGGATAAATGGGGGTGGAGGAAGAAATGTTTTAAAATCAAGATAACATTGGAAATTTAAAATGTGGACAATTGATCAAAATATTATAACTCCTGCTTTGCTTTTTTTTACTTATTATTTTTCATATTTTTTTATTTTTGTCACTAACATTAAATTAGAAGCATTTAAGAAACACTTTCACAATTTCTACACCAATAAACGGTTTCATGTGATTACCAATAACATAACAAACTTCATAAGATGTCTTTGTTACCGCTGAGATATTATCCCTGACAATACACTTTGTTGCTGTTGCAAAACTTATTCAAGAAAGCCTATTTATCGCCTTTTGAAAGAGATCTTCGAGGAAAAGTGTTCTCATGAATGATTCCTGCTTATTGGTATTTTTTAAATACACCACTTTCGAGACAAATCAAGCAACTACTGATCCGTATTTGTTTTTCTCTACAAAATAGTCACCCTCTCAATCGTCTTGAAACGATATATTTTCTTCAAATATTTTTCGCTTGCAAGATATGATAGTTAAAAATTTGTTCTACTCATAAAATTGTCGCTACTCCAATGTCGTCTGTTATCACTAACCGTAACTGTTCCATATCCATCCAAAAGAATATCCATTCGTACCCGTAAGACACCGACAGCAAAAAGCAAAATTGATATACTTGATTTATTGAGAAAGAATTTCCCACTGTGACGTCTTCGATTGGGGTGAAACCCACCCCTCTGTTCATCTGAAGTTTTAGGGCCCCCAAACAGACGTTGGGGTGACAAACACGTTATGGGGTCATTGTTTGTTGTCTGGCCTGGGACAACCCAGACATGGGGTCAATTTACAATGGCTAAAGAATGCCGGTGACAATAGGCATTCCTGTAAAAATCCTGAATAGGCGAAGTGTAGAAAAGTGATGCCTAGAAATAGAGTTTGAGGCCCAGGTGGGGAATGAATGGAAGTTTCGAAGTTGGATGAGTTATGGCGCCCTTGGATTCCGACAGACGAGGAATGTGTTTGTTTTTTGCCGCGCAAATGGGAAACAAATTTTTGGGCCGGGACGGGGCAGCCCTTTTTTTGGTCCAAGGGGGAACACGGGGGGCGTGGGTGGACCCCCCTGGTGTTTTAAAAGGGGTTTAAAATTTTGGGACGGAGAAGGGACTTGGACGGAGAGGTAAAAACTTGGAGAGAGCCCGGGATAAAACAGGGATAGAGCCCGGGAGTGAGACGGACGGGCCCTGGATGGAAACAGAAACCATGGAGTAAACGGGACGGGGCCCCGGGGAAGGGATTGTCGAGTGCCTTTGGGAATAAGGATTGACCCCCAGTGAAAAAAGACTTCCCCCCGGCGGCATTTTTTGGATTTTTTAATAACATATGAAGCTTTAAATCCCTTTAAATTTTTTTAAAATGAGGCTTGACAAATTTTTTGTTTTCAACTACGCGACGTTACAGCTATATATATATATATATATATATATATATATATATATATATATTTAAATTGGTGGAGCGGTGTGACCCGCATTTGGTAAATAGATGCCCAACCCTTAGTTTTATTGAAGATAAAAAAAAGCCAGCCGTGTGGAATGTAAGAAAAAATTTTAATCCCCGCCTGATTTTGGGGCCACTTCAAGAGGTTTCTGTTCCGTAGTGATGAAGCGTTCTCGCCTGTTTTTTGGTATTCCTGTATGAGATTTTTTCCTGGAGTCCCCAGCTGTGAGAAGAGCCGGATAAAGTATCTCCTGTTCCTGCCTGATGAATCAACAAGGATTTGAGGACCTGTTCCCCGTTTGGGGACGTTTTCAAGACGACATGATTTCCCTGCCTGTTTGTGAGGGGCGGTTTTTTTATGAATGATTTGTTTTTAAAGGGGTTCCTGAGTGTTCCTATGTCTACGTCTGCAAATTTTAAAGGGTGAGTCTTTTCGTGAGATTTTATTCAAAACAACTGAGTATTGTTTTTGTTTTAAAAATTTTTGAGATAAGGAATATAAAAGACTAGGTAAATTTAGTAAACAAAAAGAGACTAGAAAAAATTTTTGAGTTTTTTTATGAAGTGTATAAATGTGCGATATTGGTATTTTGTTTGAGTTGTGAAAGTTAGTATATGTAGTTATACTTTTTTGTTTTATAGTAATTTTTGTGGGTATTGTTGTGGTCTTAGATTTTTGGGAAAATTTAGTATACAGTAGTTATACTATGGTGTTGGTACAATATTTGTAGGGTTTTTGTGGTTTTAGTTTTAAAAGTTCGTATATGGTAATTTTACTTTTGTGTTGAGGTCAGTGTTTAGGGAGGTTATTGTGTTGATTTTGGTTGCGCACATTTGTAAAAATATAGTTTTTTGGTCTAGTGTATTGTTAGTTTACCTTTTGGGGGGGAAATTTTGTAACGATTAAGTTTAGATTTGGTTTTGTTGTATTAGTGCATCATGGCGTTTCTATTAAAGAAAGAAAAAAACGTAATGTTAGAAGTTGCAAAAAATTGGGGGGGAGAAGTTGATGTTACTTTACGTAAGATAAATTAACAAGAAATTTGTCAAAGTAAATACTAAAGTGAAGTGCTAAATATTTGTTAGAGGTATTTTGGATGAAAAACGGGAAATTAGGGAAAGAAAAAACGTGAAAGACGGGGAAAATTTAAAAATTTGAGGAGCGTAGACATCAGGGAATTTCAGTTAGAAAAAACTAAACTCAACACAGAAATAAGTTAAAAAAAAAGAATTGAAGTGGAAAAGGATTAACAATCTAAATGTTTTGTGTGTCAGAAAAACGTACCCAAAATTAGTGAAACCGGGTTTAAAAAGGGAGGCCCTTAATTAACCAGGTGTTAATAAAAACGTGGAGAAAGCCATGTTTTGGGGTTTTGAAAATAAATTCTTCCCCCCGTGAGAAGGACGAACGTTTTCCCCTTCTAAGTAAGAGGGATAGGGAAAAGAAAAAAATAGCAGTTCATGGGTTTAAAAAGGGAAAGAAATCAATGTGGGTAGGGTTTGGGTTTTTGTAAAAGGGGAATCCGTTTGCAGGGCAAAAAATGTTAAACAATCGCTTTGTGCTCAAAGCGGGTATTAAATTCAATGAAAAGGAGCTGATTTTTAGAATTGATAGAAGATAAGGAATAGTGAACTCTGAAATTTTGAGTTGTAAAAAAATGCGAGAAAAAAAAAAGATACCCATAGACGTTAACGGGGGGTGAAAAGCAGTTAACAGTGAATCGTGAGGTTTTCGGAAATAAAATGGCTAAGATAGCTGGGAAAAGTTAAATGGAGGAAAAGAAACACATGTAAGGGCTGATATGTGGGGAGGTTTGAGAGGTGAGTTAATAATGGTTTGCCTCTCTTTTAAAACCAAAAGAGATTGATGGGAACAGTTTAGAGACGGATAATAGGTCTAGCTTTAGTTCAGAATTTAATTTCGAGATAGATCTACCAGAGAAAAGAGATCGCAGTACCATTTATCGTCTCAATTTAATAAAACTGTACCGTAAAGCGAATTTGGCAAATTTGGTTAAGAAGAATAGCTCGAAGGGAATAGTGAAAGATTCCGGGAAAATTTTCTATTCGGTAAAAA
The DNA here is from genome assembly GCA_019973955.1 of Trichonephila inaurata madagascariensis. Classification (NCBI taxonomy): domain Eukaryota; kingdom Metazoa; phylum Arthropoda; class Arachnida; order Araneae; family Nephilidae; genus Trichonephila; species Trichonephila inaurata. Next base: position 14,327 of record BMAV01003495.1, read on the forward strand.
CTATTTATGGATTTTAACTTTCAGGGGTGTTTTAAGGGGAAAATCAACTGTATTTTAAATTACCGCCTGATCGAAGTAACTATTTAAGAATGATTAACCAAAAAGAAAGAAGGGGTTTTTCCTTTCCATATCCGGATGACTTTGGGAAGGGGTTTCAAAAACTTTTTTTAAATTAAGAAGAGTAATGAAAATTTATGAGCATATACACTGATTAAACTAGATCAAATATATTTTAAAAAAAATTTAAATTTAAAAAATTTTTTAAATTAAAAAAAATTAATTTTTTTAAATTTTTTTAAAACATTCCATCTTCCAATTTTTTTATTTTTTGACCATTTCATTATTAATGTTTATTGTACACGTTAAAAAATGGTTTTATTTAGCAATTTCATGACGGTTAATTTGACTTTCCCCGGTCCTTCTGCTCATAACTCCTATGTTCTTTGGGGACGATTAATGGAAAACCTTTCCAACCCAATCCAAAAGAAAACAATATTTTAAATGGTTTTTTTAAAAAGGGTGAATTTTTATGTTAGCCAGTTTTGAAAAATTTATCATTCGGACTGAGTTCTGTCCTTTTTTAAGAAATAAAGTTCTTATAAAGAATTTGGGAATCCCAATATTCAGTTACATTATAGATATCACCAATCACGGGAAGGAGATTCTAAAAAGGTAATATTTGGTATGGGAAGTTAGATGAAGGTTTATTTATTAAAATTAAGATAAATGATCTAGTTGGGTGATCTATTTAAATACAAGGTTTAATTTAAAGGTTTAATCTCCTTTAAAAAAAAGTTGTAAATTTGAATTAAGTAATATAAGTTATTCTTAATAAAAGTTGTATTAAGAACCCATTTTTCATCATTTTGATAATCCCACCCCATTTTTGGACAAAAGACATAGTCACAAGGGATGGCATGTCAAATTTTAGAAATGTTTTTGTTCATTTGCTTAATTTTCTGTAAAATTTTGGGATTTTGTAACAAAAATGAAATTTAACTATCTAAATGAAGTAAAAATTTTTAAAAAATGGATACCCAGATTTATTTTTGTATTTATCAGTATTCTTCAGAGTTTCAAGCAATTTGCTAAAAATTGAACAAACATTTTAAAAGACGAAAATCTGAAAAAAAAAGTTTTTGAAAAAAAAGTTCATTTTAAAATTTTTTTCCACTTACCTTTATAATTGTTGTTCGATATTATTAAAATCCATTTTTTTAATAACGCATATTTATACTAGGTTTTATTTACAAGCATAATTTGAAGAGAAAAAAAAATTAATAAAAGAATAAATGGTTTCAATATACAGTTTTCGGTAAAATGTTTTCAGTGATAGTACAAATAAATATTTATTTACTGGAAAAAAATTTTTAAAAAATTTCCGGGACCATATGTTTCACCTTTTTTTTTAATGTTCCTTTTTTTGGGATGATTTGGCCAATTTATTACTAATTCTTTTTTTTTTCCAATCACTAAATTTTTTTTCACCTGAGCAAAGCGTCTTTACCCGTTTATGGAAATGTCCAAGATATAGCATTTAACTCAGGCTCAATAGCTAAACTATTAAAAAACCAAAATTAACCCACAATTTTTAAGGATCTTTTTCCATATAATTTTTCAGCTTTAATTTCCATGGCATTAGAAAATCCCATAATTTTCGCTGCATTCTTCTTGGTGTGATTTGTCCAAAAAGGAGTATACCTTTTTCCCCAAGATCCCTTTTGGGTGTGCATTCTGGGCAATATTTGGAAAGGGTTTCGTAATCGAAACGCCCATCAAAATGTCGATAACAATTCTATCCCGAAATGATGAATGTCCCTTTTTTTGCCATGTTCCATCATATGAAACGGGATGTCATAACACCATTAGCAGGGCCCAGCAAACTTCATGGTGTTTTTGACCCTTTCCGGGGAAAATTTTAAGAATGTCTTTTTTAAAACTACACTTTTTTCATATAATTTAAGTAAACATTTTGAGAATGTTTTTATCCATTGCATGAAAACCCAAAACCATAGAAAAGTTCTAATGCTGTACCTTTCCCCTTTTTTAGAAAAGTTCAACGAGCTTTTTTTTTGCCTCGGAAACATTTGCTATCATCATTTTTGGGCTAAAATCAGAATTAAATATTTTTTACTTTTTTTTTAGCCTATTTTTTGAAGAAAACCATAAGCACCATTACACTCAACATCCCAAAGAGCACATATCACATTCATCACATTTTATGTTACATAAAAAAAAACCACATATATTATTCATCAAAACATATGTACTTTTCTCACTAGGACAAAAGTTGATGTTTATGTAGAAGGAACATCTGAAATTTGTGGGACTTGCATTCAAATATTGTTCATTTTTTACCGACGAAACCCCTTTTACTAATAGAGTTTTGTATGCATAATAATTGAAGTTTCAGCAAGCAGAATATCAGAGTTTTTTGACACATATTTCTATCAAAATCACTTTGCATTGGGTTTTTTCCCCCCTCTCTTTTTTACTTTGGATGCACAAAACTCCTTCTTTTGATGGCCTACCTTTAGGTTTTCGATAGCGCCACTAAAAGCATCCAAAACAAATAAGGACAATTGTAGATGTTTTTCTTTTTTGGGGATTTTAGATACAAAATTTGATTCCGTAAAGATAAATATTACTAAGAAAAAAGACCAATCAAAGACATGCAATTTTAAAAAAAGGCAATACTTGACTTGAAACAAGTGGAAGTAACAAACACATAAAACAGTTAAAGGTTGCAGTTAAAATGTGTAGTTGTTAAAAACAAAATAATTTAATATTAAAAACCTCAAAAAAATTTTGACAACCCAAGCACATGCTTTTTTTTTACATTTTTTTGGGCCATTTAAATTTTTTAAATTTTTAACTTTTAATAAAATTACTTTGACACATGCTGTTTTTGCATATGGTTCGTGAACTAAGAAACTCTAACACAAAAAAATTTTTTTCCCTATTTTGGGCGATTTTCGCCAATTCCAAAGTCCACCATTTAAAGGGGAAAAGGGTAATTTTAAATAAAAGTCGTTTAAAATCAAAACTTTTTTACATCCCAGATGTTAATTAATTCCAGAGAGGGTACAGAGTATCTTTTTGATTTAGATGTAAACGGATGGGGAGTCGAATACTCTGCCCGTTGTTTGGGTTTGGGGAAAAGGAGCCGATACCCGTATCCACGTAATAAATGTATAATTTAGGGGGTTTGAACCAGGTGACGCGAGCCGAAATTTTTCTTTTAAAAATGGAAGGTTTTGTAGAAAAAAATAGCGTGGTATCGTGGGTCACTGTCCCGGATTTGGGGAAGGGGTATTTTCGTCGTTCTCTTGCATGAGTTATCCGAAGTATGCCGCATGTGGGTTAGCCATTGGATGTACATTATTAAAAAGTGAGGTTTAAGTTTGTATGGCTTCTTATGGATGAAAATTTAACGACACAGGTTATGAGATGGTTAGAGCAGATTGATGCATCACGAATGGTCGATATAGACATTCTAATGCCGATTTGGAAAAATCGTGTAAAGCAGCTTGACTTTGTTAAAGTGGTTGAGTTGGATTGGGACCGAAGTCAGTCGACCAAAGGTAAATTAGAGCGCGGAAAAATTTGTTCCATGCACGTAATATAGACTTAGTAAATTCATTGCATGAGCTAATGAGGTATGTTAATTATATTCCCAATTAAAGTGTTTTAATTTTTCCCCAATAACTAACGTAATGGAAGACAACACCATGATTGTTAATAACTTTTCCCATGGTTTGAGAATGCCTACCTATAGCCAAAATTTAACTTAACTTAGAAGGTCTTGATTTAAACTTCTTAATTTAAAAAAAAAAAAAAATTGTTGTAATGTTGTTTGCAAAGCTTGGAATTTATAGGTGTTTATTTTGTTTATTTAATATTGTTGGAATTAGAAGATGGGAATAAGCAATTCTCTTTGGATTTGTGCTAAGTGAGAATTAATATCTGTAGGAATATGAGTGTTTGGTTGGGGTAAGGTGGAAGGATATTATTGTTATTGAAAATCTTTTTGTATCTCTTAGTAAGGTGAATACTCACGGATGTTTAACACAATTGATTGAGCGATTTGATGTATTAGAATTTTGTGAAATATGATGATTTGATTTAACCCTTTTTAACCCTGAAAAATTTAAGGTGTGATGTAACTTACAGAAAAGGAAAAAGAATCCAAGATTTGGGATTTAAGTTTTAGTTGTAAAGTGAATGTTTTATAGAATTTTGGATTTATTTATTTATTTTACTTTTGATTGTATTGGTTACTTGTTTCTGTCCTGGTCGTCCTCATTGATAAGACAACCTTTTGGGGTGAAAATGTTAAGATCTGAACTAGCCTGAGGGGCCCGAGCAGTCCAGTGAAATGGACCTTTCAGGGGAAGGAGTTGTGACGCTTCGATTGGGGTGAAACCCCCTATTCATCTGAAGTTTTTTGGCCCAAACAGACGTTGGGTGACAAGAGCACGTGGCTTGGGTCATTGTTTTTGTCTGGCCTCAAGCGCAGACATCGGGTCTGGGAATTTACAATGGCTAAAGAATGCCGGTGACATTAGGCATTCCTGTATGAAAGTCCTGAATAGGGCGAAGCCTGTATGAAAGTCGATGCCTAGAGAATAGGGCTATGGGGCCCAGGTGGTGAGATGAATGGAAATTTTGGTTGGGAGAAAGGGCGCCCGGGCCCCCGACGCGAGGAATTGTTTGTGTTTCCCCCGGGGGAAAACAAAGGGCCGGGGCAGGGCAGACCTTTTTCCTGAATGGGGAACACGAGGGCGTGTGGGGGACCCCCCCCCCTGGTGTTTAAAATGGGTTAAATTTGGAGGGGAAAGGACTTGACGGAGAGGTGAAATTTGAGAGCCCTTGATGGAAACAGGGGGATAGAGCCCGGAGTGAGACAGGAGCCCCCGGGTGGGGAAACAGAGAGCCAGGATAAACTGGGGAGGAGCCGGGAAAAACAAGGGGTTGTCGAGTGCCTTTCGAATAAGGATTGACCTCCAGTGAAAAGACTGTTCGCCCGGCTTGGCATATTTATTGACTTTTAATAACATATGAAGCTATTAAATACTGTTTAAATTTTAAAATGAGGCTGTGACAAATTTTCTTGTTTTCTAACTACTGACGACGTTACACCACCAAATATTTAATACAATGTTCTTAAATAAGTGAATTTCTCAGAGCAATGGGCCATGACCGGTCCACTTAAAAAGGCTCGGAGGGCTACAGGTTGAGTATCGCTGCAATAAATGGAATAAAACTACCACTGTTTTAATTAACTGATATTTATTGATTTTTTAGCTACCTATTTTTAAAATGTTACGGGTCTTCGTCTTCCCAATATGATCTTTGTGCCAAAACAATTGCTTACCCCCGTCTTAATTCATTTGCTTCAAAGCTCTTCCGAGATCAGAAAATTTGAAACTTGTAGAAGATTCAGATAGTTTTACTTCGGTTAACACTGAAGTATAAAAGAGATACATTTATATCGAAACGTTTCAAAACCAAAGCAAAAAAATGTAAAAAGTAATTCGCTTAAGTTCTAATACTATTTGTGAGACATTAAGGATATAAAGAATAAATTTCTTATTTTTTTGTCGAATTTTTATGCAATTCAGATTGATGGCAAAATATATACTGAAAATAGGTTCATAACTTTTAAAATTAAAAAAAATTATAATATATATTCATTTTTTATTGCGATATAAAATTTTAAATAACCAAGGGGGCCCTCCCCTGTACGCCTAACGGCCGACCAACCCTAATTGTACAAATTATACAATTGATTTCATCTTGAAATAGTGTAAATAATTCTATCTGGATGTGTAATGCATTAATATTGTTTTCTATTGTATTTATTTTATGATAAAAATCGTAATATTCGCAAGCACAATACCGTCCCTTACATTATAATGGCGTTTCAATACAAACTTGACGAAAAACATCATTTTTGGCTACTAAATTTGGCGATCATATTAGGGACCCTTTTTGGATACTCAACCATATATATGCTCCTGGAAACTACTGGAGAAAGTATTTTTTTCGAGAAAGCGCTAGAAGATAGGCAGATCGTTCTTGGTCCTCCTCTTCTTTCTATAAAATGCTTGAGGTAGTTATTCAATAAATGTTTAAAAAAATTATTACTTTTATAAATTTATTCTATAAAATGTTTGAGATCTTATAGCTTTCAATATTTTTTTTTTCTTTTTTTGAAGTTGTGAAAATTAGAAATTGAATTATAAGTGTTTTGATACAAGACACGATTTCAAAAGACAACAAGCCGTATTTGCCATTTCGAAATCGTAAGTTTTATTTTAAACATTTATTATTTTCTATTTTAAAAATATTTATAGCCTGTTTAAAAGAAAATAAATGTAACTGGGGTTTTTAAAGAGATTTTCCTATGTAATTTTTATCTTTAAATCTATTTATTTTCTAAAAAACTGTATTTCTTTAAATTTCAAAATTTGATAAAGGCCGAAATTTTTTATATATATTTAAACAAAATTCAATACAAATGTCTTTCATATTGTTCTTGAGCGATTGAACAAAGGTTTTTCGGATATATAACGTAAAAGTGGATTTATTTATACTTTAATGTATCAGAATAAGGAAATTTCAACAGAAATCACTGTACATTTTTTCGATTTATAGTAATTCTGAAAATAGAGTGAATTCTTCGAAAATCTTAGTTCTGGCTCTGTGGGAAATGCAAGTATATGTAGACAAAATACAATCCTTTCAAAAGCACTTTTTTATAAAATTAGAATGGTTTGAAAATATGTCATTTTTTCCCCATCACTTTTCAACAAAAAATTGCATTAATCTAATATCTTACCAGAGGTAGTAAAAGTTATACGATTTTCAGAATTACATATGATCCCTACCCCCATATTTTATACATAAATTTTAATGTTTATACTGTAACGACGGCACATCAAAACACAACTCACGCCCCTCTATACATGTCAAGTTTGACATATGAAGGGCAGATGGCTCACCGTATGGGTTAGAGACTGAGCACGTGGCTTTGAGGTTATTGTCAATTGCTTGGCTTGTGGACTGTCGACGCTGATGTGACTGAGGGCACAATGAACCAGACAGAGACCCATTGTGTATCCATTGACGGGGCTTGTCTTTCTTGTGAGATTGGCGCCTCGGAGAACGGCGGCGGGTTACTTCAAAGAGGGAATGGTGATGAGGTGGATCAGAGACCAGATGTTCAGAAAATCCTTTTGTCGCCGAAGCGTTCGAGAGGGGCCAAAGCCATTGTTAGGTCCGCACCAGTGGGGGGGCTAATGAGACTGAGGGTAGTGTGCAAACTTTTTGGAACTTACCAATGAGAGATGACAAGGGATATGTAGTGGACCCACCCCTGGTCGATTCGAGAAAAAGAAGGGGAAGAAAAACAACTGACGAGAGCTGATTTTTGGAGCGAAAAGAGGAAATCACGATAAAAGAGCAACCGCTCGTATAGAAAAATACCCCATCAATCCCCTCTTCAACAGACCAAGAAATATCTTGCTTTTACTAACAAATCTCCACTTCAAAATTCTTCTCAGATTAACTATTGACCCAACTCGCTCTGCTCCAATCGGAGCAGCTCTTTTTCCTCTGATCCCGCTCAGTCGTCCAGAGTCGATCCTCCAACATTCTACTACTTAAATTTAGCCTAGAAATAAAGTAATTTTTTTCATGAATTGCTGTGTGATTGAAAACGCTACCCTATCATGACGTCACAGTATATTTGTTTGGGACTCATACAAATTGAAAACTCATAGAATTCAACTCATAATATTGAATGTATCTCTCCGAAATTTCCAAGGGAGCTTTATTGATGTTTCAAGGAGCCCTAAGAAAAGAGATAAATGAAAATTAATTTTCAATAAACTTTTTTCTAAAACCCTCTTGTTCAAAGAAAAGTTTGTGCATGTGGAAAATTGCGCTTAATGCCATGATTTGCAGCCAATAATGGAAACCTGTTCAACCTCACATTAAGAAAGTTAAATTTTATTTGACGACAATTTTCGATTTGGCAACATTTAACAACTTCATTACGGAAATCGATACCCAAGGGGAGAAGTAGCGAGGGTATAGGAGATGAAAAAAATCAATTTTTGAACTATTAGCCATAAAGATATGAAATTTGGCAAGCATGCTTCTTTTGTTGTTAAGTAAAGATCGGCTATAAATGGGTTTGGCAGAAAGTGACTCCCAAGAAAGTTGCAGATCTCTTATAGATTTAAATTCTCGTTTCTGAAGTATTAGACCTACGAACTTGAAATGGATTACGGGGGAGTATAAGATAAATATATTCCGCTTTAGAAATTCAAGTGTTGTTCTTTATACATCAAGAAGTGTGGGTTACAAAAATGTTTTAGGTGCAATCAAAAAAACTTAATGCTAAGATTTAAGTATCAATAAGTTAAAAATCTCTCTATATAGAGTCCTACACATTATTATGAAATACCCAGCGAATGGGTATAAAAACTAGTAACGAATCAATACTTTAACTCTATTCTCTAATTGTTAAGACCACATGCAATATCATTAACACGCTTTTATGAGTTTCACTTGTATGGAACGGAATCCTTGAATTCGATTTTTACCCACTTTAAAAGGTCAGATTTATTTTTGAAATTTTGCACAGTCATCAAGGACCGATGACAATACAATAATTTCCTAATTTTGTTCCATTGTCCTGATCAGGATAATTAGAAATTCGATTTATAGATTTGGCGACTAATTCCGTATACCACTTCCAGATTTGGCGACTTATTGGATGAACCATTTTCAGATTTGGCGACTAATTCCATATAATAAAAGATTAAGGTGCAACCCTAAAACCGTGAATAGGCTGCTGGTTAATACAAATAAAAGAAAAAAAAGTGTTCTTTATGTGAGAAAGGGTAGGTCTAGTTTTTCTGAAAATTGAAATAAAAAGAAAAAGACTCGTACATGCGAAAAAAGATAATTTATGTTCTAACTGCTAAATATTTTTTTTTTATTTTTATAAAGCAATACGTTTAGAAGTTATAACACGAATTAACATTATAGTAATACGTTTAAAAGGTGATAATACGATTGACATTAAATACTTCTTATTAGTTAGACCTGTATCTATAGAGACGGAATCTTTGAAATATAACGATATGGGACTCATCCGAGGCCCCTTAAGCGGAGAGAATAAATACCCTTCAGACCCGTTAATTAATATCCATTGAAGAGCAAGGCTAATTCTATCAGCCACGTATAGTTCCGGCTCCAAATATCAAACTCAAGGATTAATTCAACAAAGAATAAATGATAGTTTTAAAAACTAAAAGAACAGGCTTTTATTGTAGATTGAACTAAAAAATGAAAAATAAATTATATTTTAAGAAAAACTAAAAAACACGCTTTTATAGTGAATCAAACTAAAAAGTAGAAAAAATAATTCTTAATAAATAAATTGATTATAACGAGAAAATTAATGTCATTGTGGCAAAAGCGTGGGGTGCTTTGTTCTACCTTTTTTCACTAACTCAGCATTTCGGAACAGAACTAGTAAGAAATTATAACAATTAATATGAAGCACCCCACGCTTTTACCACAATGACATTAATTGTCTCGTTTATCATTTCATTCTTATATTAAGAATTATTTTTTTACTTTTTAATCCGATTAACTATAAAAGCATGTCGTGTAGTTTTTTTTAAAAGTATAAATTATTTTTATACGGAATTTCATATACCCTCTCATAAAATATAAAGTACCTACTTTCGAAATCGGTGAAGTCCATTGCTTTACAAACGTTGTTTAATTCGGATTTATGTGAATAACTCTGTTTGCACAACAATAACGAAAGATCAATAAGCGATGATCATAATATTTTGTTATTTATTATTCTTTTATTCGTTTCGAAAAGTTATACATGGTAATAAATTCATAAGTGCGTGTTACATCGTTCTTACGTGATCGTTACGTTTTTTAGATGCACTTATGAAATGATCCGCTGTCTCTACACTGATTGGTCTCTCTCTATTCTCTCACATAAATCCGATACTCAAGTATTTATTATTCCTATGTATTCTGCCCATTGCGGGAAAAAAAACTTTTCGGATTAGTTTCAAATTCAATTAATGATCTTTTAAATTGATCGAAATTTATGCCAGCGCCATATTTATATTTGAGCAACTGGGAGGTAAATATTTCAACATGCGGTGAGTAATTGTTGTGCTTAATTAACATACATTTATATATATACATGTGTGTGATAATTTCCTCTAGTATCCTTTTTTTTTTTACTCTTTGTACTAATATTTAAACAAACTTTTTTTCTTTGGTTTAGAAATAACACTGAATCTTAATCGTAATCGGCTAGTCCGAAATCCCCCCCATTCTATCCAATCAGAATTGCTATTACGTATTGCTGGTATAAAAGCAAAAAACTTGTATAATCGTTCTTTTTGTCTGCTTGCCTTCATCATGTAAGAATGTAAATAACTGCATCTCTTTGTCTTTGTGTCCTCCAACATGCCGCTGCTTATTCAATGTGAAAATGTACCGCAATTGGGTTTTAATCTGCTGATGTGTGCTTCATAATATAAAGGAGGTAAAGTGATTCGGAAGATGTCTTCATTAAATCACAGCAACTAACACCGGCCAACGCTACTACAATACTTAACATATAATATTGGAAATAATATTTTGTTGTACTGAATAAAACTAATCTTTATAAAAAAAGGATTTTAAATTTTTGAAATCTTTTTTTTTTTTTGTTTAACTAGCGGATTAAACAAATAACAGGGGGATCTGTTTGATGCGTGTATGAGATTGAATTCTATTGAATATTCTTCTTTTTACATTTCAAAATAGTTCTGTTTCTTTCTTTTTGTTGAAAATAAGTAAATTTCTTCAAAATTTTATGTTGATTGTGTTGGTAATTCGATCATTGCATGAGACGAGTCATTACATATAATTTTCAATTATCATCAAAAAAATTCAAAAATTTTCATGATCCGGCGTTTGAGAAGCGGTTTATTTAATCAATTGTTTTACCTCATTAGTTGTTCATCATTTATAATTAACAAAGCAAAACATTTTTCTTACTTCTTGTTTCAGATATTACAGCTCTCTCGAAACAATTATCTATATGAAATAATTTTTTCTAAACAAAAGACTATAAAAATGTGAATATTTCTCCAGCAAGAAGATATCGGCAGAGTAATGCTATTTTATCTTAAAATCAATTATCATTTGTAAAATTCTTTCAAAACATTTTTTTTTAAAGAACATTTAAATTCTTCACAATTTTTCTATCTTCATTCTTTACGAATGCTTTTTTTTTTCAATTAATATCTAAGATCACTCTCTTAATATAATGAATTATTCGGAACGTTTTATTGAATTCCTTTATGTTTATATGCCACATTTCAGATGCCAGTATTTCTGTTTATCAAATAATACATACATAATCTAAAGAAGTATTCTGATTATTTTTTCGATGTTCACAAATATTTTTTACTTTTAATTCCTTATCAAGTGAATTGAGAATTGTAAAATAAAATAAAAAATTAACAACATTAATAATAATAATAATATTCAAGTAAAGCAATATCAGCCTAATGTGGATCAAAGAGTGAGCGAGTATTGTGAAAATGGCGATTCATCGAGAATGGAATTAAAAAAGAATAATTTCTCAGAAAACATTGCACTGCACTTGTATGCAACAGAAACTGCCCCTTAACAAAGTAAAATTACAAACTTTATGAAGGCATTTACTACATGAAAATGATAACCAATGAATATACAGTAAATTATCTGATCAGACACACCTCAGAAAAATATTTTATGTTATCTCTACTGAAAATTAAGCAGCCGATTTTGAAAAATCTGGCTACTTTTTTTAAAGTAATGCGTCATGTCCTTTCGTACTGAACCTCGAACCGTGGAGGTTTTCCGACCTGCAAAGGTATGTCTGAGTTATTCGGTTATCGAGTGCCAAGTTGTCAAGATTCTATTAAGTATTACTATCCTAAATAGCATCTTAAAATAAAAAAATAAATGGGACGCCTCGTTAAAAGGAAAATGCATCACATTCAATGCATTGATAATGAGATTCACGGCAAATATTCTTCCTTGCACAAACAACACATTTTCACATTGTACTTTTCTTAGAAGACATTAATAGTACTGAAAAGCTGCTTAACTATGAATTTCCTCGTTCCTGGAATATACCCTTTCAATTTCCTTCCCCATCACTTCGTAATAAGTAAATTCTTCAGAAGCACTGTCAATGGTCCTTTTCTTGTATTCCAAAGCCGTAGGACTAGTTTTAAACAGAGCAACGCAATGCAAAAAGTCGTTCTTTGGAAGGACGAGTATACACATAGGGACACTAAACGCACTACCTGAACAGGACATGAATACATGCACGCGGCACTTAAAAGGTTAAATGCAACTCAAGAAATATTATAGCACTTGATTCAAGTGATATTTTTATCTTATATACGTGTCGTTAAATCTTAAGTTCAATAACCTTTGTCAACACCACAGAATCTAAACATTTCTTCGATAAAAACCTTCCAATGCTGTAACGTTTTCCGCCTCGCAGCTGCAAGATCGGCTTTCCTAAGCAGATAATACTACGCCACTTATACCAAACGTTCATACGCCACTCATATCAAGTCGAGAACCGATGGCTCTGAGAAAAACAACAGCTGGAATCCACCTACGAGTCGGGCCTTTAGAGAAGTTCGAGATGTAAGAAAGTACCATCTCACCCCAAAAGAATGGAGAGAGCAGACCAATCGAAACACGCGAAAAGGGTCCTCCTCCATCACCAATAACATATTCTGTGGTATTTAAATACTCAATAGTTTGAACAACCTGTACCTAAATGTAAATATTGTAATTACCGTATAAAGCGAACTTTTAAAACAAAAAATAAGATCGAAGTTTACGGGTGCGCGTTATACGCCAGGTATGAAAATGAAAGCTTTAAAAATAACAAAAGAGATGAGCATAAAAAAAAATTAGACTTCTCTATAGATTGGAATACCATTTATTTAAAAGAAATGGCATACCTAATGAACTTTAAAAAAGAAAAAAAAGTTGCATGTTCTAAAAGTTTACTATTTTTTCAAAAACTTGGAATAATACCTCACATCTTAATACTTCAAAACTTAATAGCATTGCACCTGTATATTTCAGTTTCCTTCGTAAAAAAAAAGCGGGGGTGCGCGTTACAAGGCCTAAAAATCAAAAAATGCAGCCTGAAAGCACAGGAGCGCGTCATACGCCAGATGTTAGGATACTAGCTGTAGACACAATAAATCAATAATTTAATTTCTCATCCATTTCTCTAAATCATCAGAAAGCCCACTCATCATGAGATCTCCGGAGCTATTGGACGTACAGATCTGAAATTTGCAGGAATATTTCTTTTGTTGACCCACTAAGAAGGGGCTCTGTGAAATCGATTCTGCTATTTGGTCGCACAGACTCTCCATTCTGCATGCGTGCTTCCTTTGTTGAGAAGAACATCGCTAAAACTTTCAAGAAGAAGGCGTTTGCTGAGATGTTAAAGATACTTCCCCTGTTTAGGAATTCAAATCTTTTTAAAATCAAAAGGTGAGAGCTATAAGACTGTTTTTGAATACTATTGAAATTGACTTAGATAGCAATAGCTTAAAAATAACATACGGAATACACATCAAAGTGGAGGGTAACGGATAGTTTGAAATAAAATTGATATCGAAATCAACTGAAAATACAAAAAATCTGGAATAATAATTATAAAATCTTTTAAATATTTCAATTACATTTTTGTTAAATATCTTTTTAAAATAACAATTGTTCTATCTTTATGACTAAAATGTTAACTTAAAAAGCTCAACAATCAAGCTGAATGTTTTTGTCATTTGAAGGAAGCGCATATTTTGAATCTAAAAAACACTGTTCCTGGTATCCTAGGATCTGTACTTGGGAATGTTTAGAATTAAACATGAAAACACGGAAGTCTCCATCTTAATAACAATATTCTTTTTTTCCAGTTGGTTAAAGAAAACACCTCTATTATTCTTTATGATGGGGTAGAAAAATAAGCAATCACTGTTATATTTTAAACTATAAAAAATTTTAAACCTTTCATTAAAGTATAAAATCGAGTTTATTGTGGATAACTTTAGTGCTCCTATATTTAATGATATAGTAAAACTCATTTTTATTGAGAACGAAACAATATATGAGAATTAAAACAACTTATGACTGGTGTAAGTCTTTTATGTTGTCTTAAGTCCATTATTTTATTTGGATAATAACTGAAAAGGGTAGAAAATGAACATTCACATCTAATATTCTTGAAAGATTCGGTTGCTTTGCAATATCAGAGGGAGAATCGCCAAGACAAGTATTTTGTTGAGAACCTTTGTGTTGGCCTTAAAAGCATTTCTTAATTCAAACGGATGACCTTATCTGTTATGCATTGCAGTAAATTAAACACGACTCAGGATTATTCAATAGAGATTCTATAGAAGGTAAAATATATTTAAATTTTATTAAAGCTCTCCCTTTAGGGGCTGCTGATGGAACCTTTCTTGTGGAGCACAAATTCGTTGAATGTGTTGAAATTACGAGCAAAAGAAAAATAAATTTTGGCATTCATATTGCACTCTTTTATAATAAAATGTAAATCACTGTTTGTTCAATAGATGGCAGCTCTCTAATTTTTCATTTATATCAAAAGAAAGGATGGTCAGACTGCGAGCGTATTTTCATTTTTGTAAGCACGTTTTGCAATTCACATGCAGATTAATATGACATGTGGTCATTAGGATTTTTTCTATTCAGCTATAAAGCAGCATCTGTCGAACACGACTCAATTCATTTACCAAAAGTTATTCAAATGAAATGAAATTTAAAATCAAGCATATTGTGTACGAAGCATGTCCGAAAACTAAAAACCGTTTGTGAAAAACTCGCTTAAAATTTTTTTTTCTCAACAAAATCAAAATTTTAGGATTTTTTCATTGCGGGAAACTAATTAGTCTATACCCTTTTTGAAGAAAGATGCCGAGAATGAACAGTTTTTGAAATTTGTAGACAAAGCAAAATCTTCATGTGGACCGTCTGTTTTCGTGCTTCTTCACTTTTTCCATCAAACCATCCTTGACAGCAGAAATCCGCCCATTTCATGCTTCTCCATGAACATTGGTTCGCCCATCATTGAATTGTCCCTTTCTTACCATTTCGTCATTCATTGCATTTTTACCACCAGTTGATGATGAATTTCAACTGGCTTTATATTCCTTGCGTTCCAAATCAGATTACAGAGCGTACTTTACAATCGGCGGAATCGTTAATCGTCTAAAAAACGCTTACTAACACGTGTAAAGTGAATGAATATTAACGTCGCACTGTTCAGCTACAGGAGGGCTTTTTTACGACGGATTTAATTTTGAACCACGGTCAAACGGGGTGACATTTGAGCGGCATCCCCCCTCCCAACACCACACTAAAAGGAGGACGTTTGAGCCCCGACAGTTCCCCCGTGACGTCCTGCTCTTCTTCTAACATAACCCCAAGCTTTTTACGGCCAATTAAGGTAAAACTTTTCCAAAACCAATACCAAGAAGAGAAACGGACGAATATGCAAATGAGATATACTTTAAAAGGATAGAAGGTTTTGGGGATAAAACGGCAAGCCTAGGAAACTTAGTGCGGAATTGTTTGAATAAAGGGACGCCCTCAGCTTTGGGGAAAAAGGATACGCTCATTGCCTTAAAATATAATAAGGATTAAGAAAGCATGAGTCTTCCCATCTAAAATTAACATAATAGGGAAATTTTTTCAACCTAGGGAAAGGGAAAGGGGACTCTATAAAAGGTAATATTTTTTTAGGGAAATTGATTAGACAGTTAAAAATTAATTAAAAAAATGAGTTGGGAATCTGATTGAATATAAGGTTTAATTTTTTATTCTCACTTTTGGGTTTTTTTTAGAATTGATTTAAATTATTCTTTTAAAAATTGTGTTAAGAATTACATAATGTCTCATAATTTAGATAATCCCACACCCTAGCTTACGCGAATCAACCCAGATATAGTCATCACAGGATGGCTATGTCTCAATGGCACCCGAACTCTTTAATTCTCAGTTAATGCAGGTGGATGTAATGTATTACCTGAAATGTATTTTTCAGGGTCAGAGAACATTACAGAGTTCCTTGAAACAATAGATAACCAAATACAGTTAGCCGAAATCCTAAGTAATCTGTTTATGTGCTGGCATTATAGCCATCCAGTATACCAAGGTTGTGCCGGTTCCGTGTTGTAGAGGTGTGGGATTATCAAAATGATGAGACATAATAATTTTAATACAACTTTTATTAAGAATAACTTATATTACTTAAATTTAATTTGACAATTTTATTATTAAAGTGAGAGTCAAGCCCAAATTAAATCACGTATTCAAGTCAGAGATCACGCAACTAGATCTTATCCCCACTATCATTAAGAATCCTATTCTCATCTAATTACTTATATCCAATATTACCTTTTCAGTTCTGATTCCTTGACCTGTATGTAGAATACTATTCGCAAACTTTTATATATGAAGATTCTTGGATCCGCAATGCTGCTAATTTGACTGCTAATTCTTGATCCGCAAGATTTCACACTAAGCTTTGTCACGCTATCGATCAGAATCCCCACACACTATTATCTCTGAGCCTGCTCGCGTTATATCTAAGCTTTGCCAATGATATCCTTTTATAGTATATCCTTACGCCTACATATTATGATCGTTTATCTTCTTGCATTAAGTTGGAAAAGTTTTAAGCATTAATCGTGGCCGTCAAAGAACATAGGAGTCAGGTGTTAACAGAAAGACGCGAGAGACGTCACAACCCCTCCGTTATTAAAAAACGTGATTTACTTAAGGTTCTCAAGTAATGCCCCATTAAATACACATTACGTGTCTAAATCTCTATTTCTAAATTTCTTCTTCTTCGCTTTCTGAGTTTTATTTTAAATTTTAATCTTAAACTACTTCTTTTTATAATTTCCAATATTGACATTAATTCTTTCATTGCAATTTTAATCTTAAATTTTAACTTTTATAATTTCCAAATTTATTCCTTTGACTTTAATTTCTCGCCATTCATCTTGTAGAATTAAATTTTAATATTCAATTTAATTTTAAACTCGTGACAATAAATTTTAATCTAAATTTCAATTCAGGCCAACATTAATAATTACTGCTGTTTAATTTATGCCTTACTCTCACTTTTATATATCTTCAATTACTTAAAATATTTATACACTTAAAAATAAATATTCTGGGTGCAGACCCAATCTAAATACCGTATATGGAGCTGGTACTCTGTTCTCTTCTTGTTGAAGCTATACTTTTCAAGATTTTCAGGGTCACCCTGAAAAAACTGTTTGAGTCTCTATTTATAATATAAATCAATTTAACAATTATTATATTATTTATATATCACAATAAATTTTCTTATCTCCATCCCCACATCTTAAGTTTCAACAAAACTCCCAATGATGCGCGCAGCGCCGCGTTACATATTGTTAGTGCCTTGACTACGCCGCGTTTCCTGAACCAGGATTTCATAATACGTAACAATACAACAACATATATATATACATTGGTTATTATACCATAAACATTTTTCAATAAACCATTATGTCGAAATAACCAAAGGAATTTTGCATCTCACGAAGTCATACATCGAAGCAACAAATGTGATTACAAATGTTTTCTTTAGAAAAATTTTAACAAGTCAAAGTTCCAAAATTAAATGAACACTCATTGTGTTTGACTTGGCTGAGTAACTTTTTAAGCACCGCCTCGAGACTTCCTTCTTTGCAAATACCTTCCGACCACTTGTTGGAAGATCATAAAAATGAAACAATACAACCCGATTTTTATATGTTTTCTCCCTACATTCACTTCCCTTCAACGATGAGGCGTCATCACTCTTCATTCCTTGGTTGTGTACTGAATTTCTTGTTGTAAGCTTGTAATCTCCTTGTCGTCCTTTTCCTTGCCTTCCCAACTGTGTCCTTTTGGCTGGTCTGGGTTCTTTCTGTTCTCCGTCGTGTATCTTAAATTGTAGCTCTTTTTCATATGGAACTTCCGTTGATTCTCTTCTGCTTTTTTCTATCTCTAGAAATAGTACTGTATATATTTGTCTTTTATTATTATTATTACCCTTTCTTTGCCACTTTCTTTGTGGTCCACTTGCCCCCGACACACCTCCCGCTGGATCTTTAATACCCTGGTTATATTTAAACCTTTTTGTTTTTATTTTCATTCCCCTAATGAACTAGGTATAGATCTGACCGTGATTTGTTTTATGGGTCCTCTGTATTTTATATTGATTTGATTGGTTACAAATCCCTTTTGCCTCTAACCTACGTTTCTAAGATTTTTCTTTCCCATATTGTTATAGACTCATTTAACCTTTTGGTGTACTTTTTTCCGAAGTACGAGTTTCCTTGACTTGATCTTATACTCATTTGGGATACCTGTTCTAATTCGACTTCGTCACATTTCCTATGACGATATATTCTTATTTGATCTACGTTAACTGTTAATCTTTTTGCTGATTTCCATATTACAATATTATTAAAGTTCTTAACTTCTAAGACTCTATAAGGTCCCCCAAATTTTGTTTTAAATTTAGCACATACTTTGTTATTGCTGAACTTACAGGGTGTAAGGTTTCCAATAAAACCCAATCATTTTACCTGTATTTTTTATGTCTTCTTTCTCTACGTCTATTATAATATTTTTTTCCCACCTTCCTGCTTAATTTTCGTACTTGAGTTTCATTTCTTTTAAAAGCTTTCTGTATATCTTGAATTTTGAAACGAGCTTCCGATAAGCCTAACTAGTTTTTGAAATGGTGTAATCAATTTTGTTCAGCCATTCACAGCCGGTGTTTTTCCCGTTGCTTCATCTCACCGCCGTACGAATAGCGTAAGCAAACTCACGTAAGAATTCGATCCCAAGTATCGTGTTGATCATTAACATAATTTGTAATCATTTGCAACTATATCTCGATTAACTCTTTCAGTCCGATTTGCTTGCTGGTCTATATGCAACAAAGTCTTCTCATATGCCTTATGCCTTAATCTTTCACTCTAAGTGCTCAAAAATCTCGATATAAATTGGGGACCATTATCACTTATTAATTTTATTGAGCCCATAACGATATAAAAGTTATCAAAAAATATCCGCTATTATAATGTGAGGCCAGAAGCCTTTAAGAGGTATAATTTCAGCCCATTTGCTGAAATGATCGGTTATTACTAAAATATATAGCGGTTACGTCTTATTCTCGATATAGATACGGCCTAACAAATCTAACGTCACTATCTCATTCGGATAATTTGATATAATTGATTTAACCGACCAGCTGGTAACAAGCAAGTTTTTATAGTTATTAATTTGGCACTATATGGCATGTAGAGACATATTGATCAATAAATTTTCTCATGTACGGGAAATAACAAACGTCCCGAATTTTATGATACGTTTTAAATCTGCCTAAGTGTCCACTTATTGGTTTGTCATGAAATTTTCCTCATTATTTCATTCTTACTTTAGGGATACACGCATTTCACCTAATGATGTTGCGTGTTGCATAAAAAATAACAATCCTTCCAATTAACGGAAATCGGGACCAATTCTCACATATCGTTGCATTAACCGAGTTATCTTCCGGGTTTCTAAATATCTATATATATGACCCAATTTTGGGTCATTTTTCTGTTCATTTATTAATTAATTCCTCATAGTAAGTACCAAATCCCATTATGGCACAATTAATTTATCACCACTTATATTCTACGCTTTTCGGTAAAACCGTGTGCCCATGTTTAACTTCTATTTCTGACCCATTAACGTAAATTCCCTTTATTTACCTATTATCTTCTCAACCAGTGTATTTTGAATTTCTAACGATTTCGATCAAAATCAATACGATTTTGACCCACTTAGCCCCATACCCAGAATATGGGTTCTAAACTAGCACCTGAAATGACCCCAATTTCTTCGAATTGTCTGATGAATTTTAATTCTACGATCCCTCATGTTTTGGCATTTCGCACCCTTTGTGCTGTTATTACCTGGGCTCGCGTTTAATTCTGCTTATAGAAAAATGATTTATCTGCTCCGGTGTCCCATATATGCTTTCAAAAATGTGTTATTTATCAGGCACGTGGGGAAGCTCCGCACATGCTATACATATCGGAGAAAGTAATTGTCTCTCTTGTCGACACCTCTTTGAGGTTGATCATTAACCTTATTAATATTTAACGTCCCTTTGCGTCCTATCGCCCGATTGAAATTATTCTTTATTTCGTCCCCCTCTTATTATCACCTGTCAAGTCCCGGTTACAATCTGGATCATTATTATTAAACATTCCTCTCTTTGTAACCCTATTATTTTGACGGCTATTCTGTAAAACTTCATTTCGTTATTTTGGTCTACTCCTTATTTCCGAATCTCCAGTTTTCTGGCTCATTAGCTTCTCGTGCACCAGTATCCTATGCATTTGACCTCGTCTTTCTATATTATGCGGTTCTGATAACCCCCAATTTGCAAGAATATCTCTCTCGAATTTAGCCACAAGACTTCTAAAAGTTGTGTATCGTATTTTGTGGATTTCGGACTCACGTAGTCCTGGATCTGTGGTTCGAGTCGAACTAAAATATGATCCACTCAAGTCTGCTTGGGACATTCCTAATTCTAAACTTCTCTCTATTTTTAGTAATCTATAAACAAAATCAGTAGCCTCCTGATTTCCTTCCCCTGCTGGGATGCATAAACTCCAACTGTAGTTCTTTCTGTTTTTCTTGATCATCATGGAAAGCCTTCGCTAATTCAGTTGAGCTGCGCAAAATCCGTGGCTGTATTTTCTTGCAACCAACAACGTAAACCAAATATCGAATACCAATCTTGAGCCTCCCCTGAGATGACTTTAAGTAGTTAATACGACAGATTACTTGGGATTTCAAGTAACTGTATGTTTATCGCATACACTCGATAAACTCCCCAGTAACGTTCCTCCGGACCCTGAAAAGTACATTTCTAGTAGAACCGTATTTCCACCTACATTACCTAACCCAGAATTAAAATACGTTCGGTGTTATTGAGACATAGCCATATCCTGGTGATGACCATGTCGTGCCGGTCTGCGTAAGCTAGAGGTGTGGGATTATCAAAATGATGAGATGATGCAATAATTTTAATACAACTTTTATTAAGAATAACTTATATTACTTAAATTCTAATTGACAATTTTATTAAAGTGAGAGTCGTTCAAATTAATCACGTATTCAAGTCAGATCACGCAACTAGATCCTTATCCCACTATCATTAAGAACTTATTCATCTAATTACTTATATCCAATATTACCTTTTTCAGTTCTTGATTCTTCGATCCTAGAGAATATTATCTATAAAACTCTTATATGAAGATTCTTGATCCGGGCAATGCTGCTAATTTGACTTGCTAATTTGATCCGCAAGATTTCACACTAAGCTTTGTCATCACGCTATCGATCAGAATGATTCCACACTAATATCTCTGAGCCTGCCGCGTTATATCTTTAAGTTTTCACGATAATCCTTTATAGTATATCTCATTTACTATTATGATCGTTTATCTTCTGGTATTGGGTTGGAAAAGTTTTGCCATTAATCGTGGCCGTCAAAAGAACATAGAGTCATGCTTAACAGAAAGACGCGCGAGAGACGTCACAGTGCCTACTTGAAAAGCTCATCCAGGGAAGGGCTCAAGATTGGTACCTGGCCATTTGGATCGGTAGTAAAATGCAGCCACGGATTTCGCGCAGCTCAAGGCTGAATTAGCGAAACCTTTCCCGCAATCAAAAATAAGAAAGAATTGGCAAAGATTTTTGCTTCACAGCAGAAAGTAATCAGGAACCCACTGACTTCGTGTACGATTTTTTAAAAAATAGAGAAAATTTAGAACTAGGAATGTCCCAGGCAGGTTGGTGGATCATATTTTAGTTCGACTCGAACCACAGATCCAGGACTACGTGGAAGTGCGCAACCGCAGAACACGGTACAATTTTTTGGAAGTCTTAGCAAATTCGAAGAGAGGTATTCTTACAAATTAAAAAGGGGTTCACAGAATAATGATAATGTAGAAAGACGAGGTCAAAACCGGCATGGGATGCCTAATTTTGATGCTAATGGTAGAAACGGGAGAAATTTGAGGTTGGACGAGACCAAATAACGGTAGAAATGATTTTTATGAGAATAGCCGTCAAAGTAATAGAGGGTTCGAGAGGAATAGATTTCAGAATAGTGATCAGAGATTCAACAACAGGGTTACCAATTTCGAAATGAGCGAAATGATAATTTTAATAGAGGAACCGTAGAAATAGGGGTTCGAGGAAAATTTCAGTCGAGGCGATAGGATGCAAAGGGGACGATTATATATTGTAAAATTTAAAAAGATCAACCTCAAAAGAATCGGCAAGAGAAACAACAATTGCTTTCTCCCGATATGTATATCACCCGTAGAATTTCCCCCACGTTCCTATTTTATTAAATAACACATTTTTCAAAGCGCTATGGACACCGGAGCAGATAAATCATTTATATCCGAAGAAGTATATAGAAAATATTTTTATAAGCAAATTAAAAATCGCGAGCCCAGGTAATAACAGCACAGGGTGCGAAATGCCAAAACATGGGGATTGTAGAATTGAATATTCGCATCAGACAATTTGAAAGGACTTGGTCATTTCATGTGTTGACAGATTTAGAATACCCATGTATTCTCGGTATTGATTTTATAAGTGGATCAAAGATTATTTTAGATTTTGATCAGAAATCGTTGAAAATTCAAGATTCGCTGGTTGAAGATAATAAGGTAGATAAAGGAATTTGCGAGTTAATGGGTCAGAGATGAAGTTAAATATTGTGGCTAATGTTTTATCGAAAAATCAGGTGGAAAGTATAGTAGGAGAAAAGGTTAATTATGCAATAATCAGGGATGTAGTACTTACTTCACGGGAACAGTTAATAACAGAACAAATACATGACCCAGAATTAGGTCATATCTATAGATATTTAGAAACCCGGAAGATAACTCGGTTAATGCAACGATATGTGAGAATTGGTCCCACGATTTCCGTCTAATTGAAGGCTTGTTATTTTATGCGAAACACGCAACGTCGTTAGGTGAAATGCGTGTATACATTCCAAAATCTTTAAGGAATGAAATAATGAGAGAATTCGACAGACCAATAGCTGACACTTTAAGATTTAAAACGTATCATAAAAATTCGGGACGTTTGTTATTTCGTACGGGAAAAATTTATTGATCAATATGTCTCTACATGCCATATATGCCAAGTTAATAAACATAAAAACGCGTTACCAGCTGGTCGATTAAATCCGATTATATCAAATTATCCAAATGAGATAGTGACGTTAGATTTGTTAGGCCGAATCCTATATCCAGAATAAGACGTAATCGCTATATTTTAGTAATAACCGATCATTTCAGCAAATGGGTGAAATTATACCTCTTAAAAAAGCCTCGTCTCGTATAATAGCGGATATTTTTTTTGATAACTTTATATCGCGTTTTGGAGCCCAATAAAATTAATAAGTGATAATGGTCCCCCAAATTTTTATCCGAAATTTTTGAGCACTTAAGGAAAGATTAGGCATAAGGCATGTGAAGACTGCATATAGACCACAAGCAACCCGGGCTTTAAAGAGTTAATCGAGATTAGTACAAATGATTGCAAATTATGTTAATGATCAACAGATACTTGGATCACCTTACGTGAGTTTGTTACGCTATTCGTACGGCGGTGAATGAAACAACGAGAAAATCACCTGCTGAATTATTTTGAGTCGAAATTTGATTACCCCATTTAAAAAAATTAGTTATGATCTGTTGTTCGGAATTCAAAGTACAAAATATAGAAGAATATTCAGGGAAGCTAGACTAAAGTACGAAAACTAAACAGGAAAGGTGGGAAAGATTTTAAATAGACGAAAAAGATATAAAAATTAAGGTAAATGATTGGGTCTTATTAGAAACCCCCCCCTTTTTAAGTTCAGAGCTAATAAAGTCTGCGCTAAATAAAAAAAAATTTTGAAGGACCTTATAGAGTATTAGAAAAGAAATAACAATAATATTGTAATATGGAAATCAGGAAAAAGATTAACGTTAACGTTGATCAAATAAGAATATATCGTCATAGAAATGTGACGAGGTCGAGTTAGGAACAGGTAGCCCAAATAGTATCAGACCCGTCAGGAAACTAGTACTTCGGAAAATGTACAAAAATTAATGAGTCCCACTATGGGAAAGAAATATCGCGGTGAAACGTGTTAGAGGCAAAAGGATTAATCGCCAATCAAAACAATATAAAATACAGATAGGGGGCCGATAAACGCAGATCACTGTCAGATCGCTTCCTAGTTCATTTAAGAACGACAGGAAAAGTAAAAAGGCAAAACTCGATAAGGGAATGAAAAGATCATATGGATCAGGGGCAAGTGGACCACAGAGAAAGTGGCACAAAAAGGGACACAATAATATTAACAAAAGACCATTGTCATCCAGTACTATTTATAGTAAGTAGGAAAAAGAACAAGACGGAGACAACTGAAGTTCCAGATAGAAAGAACTACTACTTAAGGCCACGCATGAGAAAGGATCAAGAGTCCAGACCAGCCAAGAAACAAGACCAAAAAAGAAGAGCGGTCAAGGAGATTACAAGCCCTACAGCAATCATCATAAAGAATTCCAATGCAGCCAAGGAATAAGAAAAGGAAAGAAAAGTGGTAGCACCTCGTCATTGGAAGCTCTATATGGGGATAAATAAAAATCAGGTTGTATTGTTTCATTTTTATCTTTCCAACAAGTGTCGAAGAATTTTAAAGAAAGAAGTCTCGGCGGTGTATAAAAGTTATAAGCAAGCAAAAGTTACCTACAATGAGTGTATATTTATTTTTGAACTTTTGACTTGTTAAAAATTTTTTTCTTTGGAGAAAACAATTGTAATTGCACATTTGTTTGCTTCGGTATGACTTCGTGAGATGCGACAATTCCTTTTGGGTTTTTTGTTTTAATGGTTTATTGAAAAAAGTTTGTAATTGTATAATATGTGTATATATATATGTTGTTGTATTGTTCGATTATGAGGCATCTGGTTCAGGAAACGCGGCGGGTTAGGGGACAAAATAAAACCCGTGGGCTCATTGGGAGTTTTTGGGGAAACCCGATGTGGGATGGGGAAAGAAAAAATTTTTTGTGATTTAAAAAATATATAATGC